>OVAV01002663.1:0-10905 GCA_900406375.1 Iberis amara
GTGTGTATATATCTATATATATATATATATATATATATATAATAAAGCAGGATTAGAGTATAACCTTCTCAATGTTCTCCATCATAACACTTTTAGCTTTAGAGATTCAAGTCTGCACCTTAGCAAGCTTGTTAATCTCATCAGGATGATTGATGCAAAATTGGATGTGCTCTTTCAGTTTTGACTTTTAGAAATGCAGAAGAAAAAAGATTCAGTGATTATGGCCATGAGTAACTACCCTAGAAATACCTTTGTTACAAGTTTAATTAAAAAAAGAAAATACCTTCACCAGGTTGTACGGAACAGGAAAATTACTAAGTTTTTCCACCTAAAAACAACAAGAAAGATAACTCACGGGTTAATAACAAAGAAAAAGTTATAACAAAAGGAAAACCAAAACATCAAGAACATAATTAGAGAAATATAGAGGAAGTGAAAAGAGACTTTAACCAAAAAACACCATTAAATGTGCGTTTAAGTTACGTTACATGTTTTCAAATATGCATTTAAATGGCATTATCCATTGATAGATAAGTTTTTTCAAGTTTTCATGTTAAGATTAGTAGTTAAAAGATACAGAGTTTTACCTGATTACAAAAACTGGAACCTACAAGAATGGATCAAAAAATTGAATTAATAGACATACACCCAAAATACAATTCGAGAGAAGTTGGAGAGAGTGGTGTTCCCGGAAAGGATAAAAGACGATTTCGATTGATTTGGTCTAAAGAAACTTTAACCAATGCCACGTCGGAGAATCTACGCCTGAAAATTCTTGAGTTTCGTTCAGCCCACAGCGAGTAGACGATGATCTAGAGGTTGAGTTTGAAGAGAGTTTTCATCTGTCGAGAGCGGTTGCTTTGAGATAGGAAAGAAGCACTGTCAGATAGCCTTGGTGGAGAAGACGATAAGATGGGGCATGCGAAATGTCTCCAGACTGCCGCTGAGAAATTACAGTCGAAGAAAAGGTGGGCAATCGATTCGTTATGGGAATTTCAGAGGACACAACGATGAGGGATTTCAAGTCCCCAGTTGATGAGACGATCTCTAGTAGTGAGACGACCAAGAAAAGCCAACCAAAGTATGAGAGAGCAATGTGGAATATGTTCCTTAAACCAAACACACTTGGTCCAATGCAAAGTGGGAGAGTGTATCCTTAATTGGCCCCAAACCAGTTTGGAAGAGAAACAGTTTGAAACCGTACCTGATGCACATAACCATCCATAAGCGTCAGACCCAAGCGATGTGTGCGGGATACGATGGTTGCATAGGATTGTTTGAAGTGATTCAGCCTGGACTGAACGAGCTGGAGGTAGGTTCCAACATTCATCCCGAACTGTTTCACACACTCTTGCATCAAATCTAATTCTCAACTCTAATGGATCTGTTAGTCCAAAAAAATAATCAATTCCCAGAAATACCCAGAATGACCGTCGTTAATTTCACATTTCGAAAATTCTTTTGCTCGTTGCCTTTCTCTTAGTAAACCTCTTATTTCCCAAGAGAGGCGGGGATAATCAATTGATGACAAGAAACTTTTCCGGTTGAAACAAACTCTCTTAACCCAAGCAACCCAGAGTGAACCTGATTCAGAGAAAAACCTCCATACTTGCTTTAAATGAAAAACTTCTTCAAAGTCTTCAAGGAGCCTTATCCCTAAACCCCTTATACTTTTGGCCTACACACATCCTTCCAAGCAACTTGGGCCCCCTGAGCGAAGGAAACCAGGACACATGATGTCGATTTTTGTGTAATATAGTTTTGGAAGTTTGAAGAACTGAATCTAGAAAAGAACCATCCCATAGATAAAAGATGAAACAAGTCTGATTTTACCTGCAAATGATAGGAAACGCGACGTCCAAGAGCTTAGCTTTTTTGAAATTTTATAAATAAAAGGCTGTAGCGAATCAGTGGAAACCTGTTTTGTATGCAGTGGAAGGCCTAGATACCTCACTAGGAAAGATCCGAGAGAGATTCCAAGGGAGCTACACATCTCCAAACTTGCGGCCTCTTCCGTTCCACTAAGACGCAACTCAGATTTTGATGGATTCATATTAAGCCCCGAGAGGGCTTTGAACTGGGCTAGTGTTTCTTTAACCTTCAGTAGGGATTGGAGAGAATTGTCTGTGAAGACCAGCATATCGTCTGCAAACAACAGGTGAGTAATACTTGGGTCGTCACATCTCGGGTGAGAATTGAAAAGTTCCAATGAGGCCCCTTTGTCTAGTAGCTGGGAGAGGGGTTCCATAATCAATAGAAATAAGTATAGTGAGAGAAGATCCCCCTGCCTAAGTCCTTTCTTGCCCTCGAAGAACCCCGTTAATTCCTCGTTGACAGAATCAGAGTACCTTGGTATTGACACACACTGATATATCCAATTTTGAAATATGGGTGGAAAGTCTTAGGCAATTAGAGTCTTTTCCAGGAAGTTCCAGCAGACTGAATCAAAAGCCTTGTGAATGTCTACTTTAAGTAAGGAGGCGTTAGGCCCGGTAGGTCCATAATTTCGGATGAGTTCTAAAGCTAGGAGCACATTATCTCCCAGAGATATGCCTTTCAGAAAAGCTACCAGGTTCCGTGAGATACATTGGAGTAAAATCAGTTTGAGTCGGGAAGCTATAACTTTGGAGATTACCTTGTAGATCAAGTTACAACAACTAATAGGTCGGTGATCATTTAATCTGCAAGCTTCCAGTGTTTTAGGAATGAGAGCTATTATCGTAATGTTAAAGTCCTTGAGAAGCCTTCCATTCCTAAAGAATTCTTGTATTGCTGCCAAAACTCATGGGCCTATAAGATGCCAAGTATATTTGTAGAACTCAGCTGGAAAGCCATCAAGACCAAGACACTTATTTGATGGCATAGAGGAGAGAGCCAATAATATTTCCTCGGTAGTTACAGGCTGCCGGAGGTCTGCAATTTGTTGGATTGGAACAACGAAAAGGTGGAAGATCCTGTAGATCAGAGACAAAGCAAGGAGATATTGGAAGGTCTGTATCACCTAAAATGTTCTTAAAGTAGGAGGCATCATGTTCCTTTAGATAAAAAGTTGAAGTGATTTTCCTGTCTTGAGCATCTCGTAAGAAGTAGATATGATTTTGAGAAGCTCGTTGAGTGGTCATCCTATAAAAAAAAGTTGTGTTCTTGTCCCCTAGATGAAGCCACTTAACTCTGGATTTCTGCTAGCTTAAATAATTTTTCTTCTGCTTTCTGAAGAATGTGGAGCTGTGAACGCGCTAAGTGTTCTTCTCTGGCCAAGCCCTCAGTGGGACTTGTTAGGGTTCTTTTCTGAAGTTCTGCCACAACCTCTGACTGTTCTTTGACTCTTTTTGATATCCCACTGAAACCCGATTTGTTTATTCCCCTTAGAATTGGCTTCAAAAGTTTAAGGCATCGTTGCAGTTTAAATTGGCAGAAACCAACAAAGAGATTTGGTTTCCATGCGGAGCGCACCGCGGCCTCATATCTCTGATCATCCATTACATGGTGAAAAAATTTGAAGGGCTTGATAGTCCTTCTCGTTAAGGTAGGAACATGGAATAATAATGGGGCATGATCCGATTGGTGGTGTTGAATTAACTCAGAGTAAGCATCAGGAAAAGCTATGGCCCAGAAGCTATTGGTAAGTGCATGATCTAGTCTTTTGGATATCGGATTGGATTCACGGTTTTTCCACCATGAGAATGTGAGTCCCTTGGACGGAGCTTCAAACACTTTAGCATATTGGATAGCATTGATGAAGTCTTCTATTCCTGTGTTATCGATATCTTGAGTTAAAAAGGCTGAATTTTGGTCTGATCTTAGAATCTGGTTGAAATCCCCTAATAGGGTCCATGGAGACCAGATTAAGGGAGAAGAATCGTGTAGCGGTTTTAATTCCTCCCAAAGCAATTGTCTCTGATTTACTTGGTTAAAAGCGTAGACAAAAGAGACATTATAGGTTTGATTCTCCGCTTCGTAGAAAAATCCACAAGTGATCATCTGGGCAGATTCCTTATACAATAGCATACTTATTCTCATGTCCCATACGACAACAACTCTCGCTATGCTGTGAGAATTGAAGTTTGCAACATACTTCCAGCCTCTGGGGATAGCTCTCTCGATTCTCCTTGAATTTGTAGGGTGTATGTGCGTTTTCAAAAAAACACCAAAAAAGGGCCTATGATTATATATAAAGCCCTTAGCCATATCTTGTTTGGACTCACTATTTAGTCCTCTAGTGTTCCAGGCAAAAAAATATCATTAATATTAACAAGAGGGGGAAACCCTCCGGCTAATCTTCTTACGAGTAACAAAATAGAACGGCTGCTCAAAATCCTTTACAACAACATCCTTTGATGTCATCTCCGGGGGACTTTTACTTGTCTCCGAGGGACTGTTACTTGTCACTGAACCTAGTTCCGGAGATATACTTCCATGTGACCTATCCACATTATCCGACTAGGGAATGGAGGATGAGCCCACACCATTGTTAGCTGATGTAGATTGAGTAGACTTCTCTACCCAACGTTGGCGAGTACCCGAAGCTCCCCTACTCTTGCTACGGAAGTTGTGCCTACTTGATGAACGGCTTCTGTTTCTTTCGATTACAACATTTGAGGAATTCGCTAGTGTTGATTTTTTATAATGAGCGGGAGAGTGACCAAAGTTCCTGCATAGATTACACTTCTGAGGTAGCCAGGGGTAAGTTACTTGTACCTCGTACTCTTTCCCATTTTCAAGGCATGTGATTAGCTTGGCAGGAAGCTCTTTCATAAGATTAACTTCCACTACTATCTTAGCAACATTGAAGTTTTCCTTCCTAAAAGTTTTGGGAGCTAGAGAGATAGGCTTGCCAACTCCTGTTGTTATCCTCTTGAGACTTTCCTAATTAAATAGAAGATAAGGAATCCCTCTGAATTTCACTGGAACATAGGCACGAGTGAGTGGAGGTTTTTCAGGTGTGATATATGGAGACCAGGGAGCTACAAACATTGGATGACCTGCAATATTCCAGAGATTTCGACTAAGGAGAATGGATCTAGTTCTCGGATTTAGAACATTAAGCAAAAAGGTGGCTGGCCCAATTTTGTGGACAAAGATCTGAGGGCAGTCCTCCCCCATAGAGCATTGATTACTCCAATTATCCTTCCTAGGTCAGAATGAGGGCCATGGAACTGAGCAAAGATATGGTCTTTAAACTCCTCACAGGCACAGATGAGATTTTCCTCAAGAATAAGGATGAACGAAACACCTGATACGTGAGTTGAAGGGGTCCCTAAGGAATCAAGTGGCGGTGGAGGTTGGAACAAGGAGTTCCACTTCTTTTATCCTAACTTTGGAGAAGCAAGATTGCTCTTACCAGGGAGCACATCAGAGATGGAAATCGCAATAGCTTCTTCAGATGAGGAAGGGCCAGTAGGAGATTGTTGAGAAATCTGGCTTGGGGGTTCCTGAGGTTGTGCAAAAGGCGAGAGAACCGAAGCCGAAGGAGGCTTTGGAGGTGCCGATGAGTGAACCTTAGGAGGAGCCTTAGGAGGAACAGAAACCGAGTCCATCTTCTTAAGGGGGGAGCTTAGGAACATAGGGACGAGAGGCCCGGAGAGGGATACGAATCGGTGGTTTCCTTTTGCGAGATTTTCTTGACATTAAAAGCCTGAGTGAAGAAGAAAGTAAGAGAGGGGAGAAAGAAGAGATTCTCACTGGTGATCGTGAGGCTGCATTGGCAGCGACGAACAGGAGGAAACCCTAATCGCCTAAAATCGCTTTAAGAGAGAGAAAAATATCTTTGACTTTACTTTTAGTCCCCTAAGAATTTTTATTTAATAGATAAGTTACGTACAAGAGAACATTTTCTTGGTTTGTAAAGACGTTTTATAGAACGTTTTGTTGTTGTTATTGTTTTTCTTTAGTGAAATTAATTAGCAAGATTTATGGTATTAGTGGAGGCATTTTTTTCCAATAAAATTGGAGCGGTTTTGTTAGGGTGTTTTTTTTTGTAAAACAAATAGCATAATCCAATGGGGAGATGACAAGGGAACCAATGAGGGATTAGGGAAACTACTTTTATATGTATGATTATTGGATTAGTGGAGGCATTTTTTCCAATAATTGGTGCGGTTTTGTTAGGGTGTTTTTTTGTAAAAAAAATAGCATAATCCAATGGGGAGATGACAAGTGGACCAATGAACAATTCTCGTTGTGCTCTGAGAATTGAAGTTTGCAAAATACTTCTAGCCTCTAGGGATAGCTCTCTCGATTCTCCTTGAATTTGTAGGGTGTATGTGCATTTCCAAAAAAGCGCCAAAAAATGGCATGTGATTATATATAAAGCCCTTAGCCATATCTTGTTTGGACTCACTATTTAGTCATCTAATGTTCCAGGCAAAAAATATCATTAATATTAACAAGAGGGGGAAACCCTTCGGCTATTCTTCTTACGAGTAACCAAATAGAACGGCTGCTCAAAATCCTCTACAACTACATCCTTTGATGTCGTCTCCGGGGGACCTTTACTTGTCTCCGAGGGACCGTTACTTATCAAGGAACCTAGTTTCAGAGATATACTTCCATGTGACCTATCCACATTATCCGGCTAGAGAATGGAGGATGAGCCCACACCATTGTTAGCTGATGTAGATTGAGAAGACTTCTCTACCTAACGTTGGCGAGTACCCGAAGTCCCCCTACTCTTACTATGGGAGTTTTACCTTTTGGATGAGCGGCTTCTGTTTCTTTGGATTGCAACATTTGAGGAATTCGCTATTGCTGACTTTTTACAAAAAGCAGAAGAGTGACCAAAGTTCCCGCATAGATTACACTTTTGAGGTAACCAGGGGTAAGTTACTTGTACTTCATACTCTTTCCCATTTTCAAGGCTTGTCATTAGCTTGGCAGGAAGCTCTTTCATAAGATTAACTTCCACTACTATCTTAGCAACATCGAAGTTTTCCTTCCTAAGAGTTTCGGGAGCTAGAGAGATAGGCTTGCCAACTCCTGTTGTTATCCTCTTGAGACTTTCTTGATTAAATAGAAGATAAGGAATCCCTTTGAATTCCAGTGGAACATGGGCGCGAGTGAGTGGAGGTTTTTCAGGTATGATATCTAAAGACTAGGGAGCTACAAACATTGGATGACTTGCAATATTCCAGAGATTTCGGCTGAGGAGAATGGATCTAGTTCTCAGATTTGGAACGTTAAGCAAAAAGGTGGTTGGCCCAATTTTGTGGACAAAGATTTGAGGGCTAGTCCTCGCCCATAGAGCATTGATTACTTCAATTATCCTTCCTAGGTCAGGAGGAGGGCCATAGAATTGAGCAAAGATATGGTCTTTAAACTCCTCACGGTAGAGATTAGGTTTTCCTCAGGGATAAGGATGAACGAAACACCTGATACGTGAGTTGAAGGGGTCCCTAAGCAATCAAGTGGCGGTGGAGGTTGGAACAAAGGGTTCCACTTCTTTTGTCCTAACTTTGGAGAAGCAAGATTGCTCTTACCAGGGAGCACATCAGAGATGGCAATCGCAATAGCTTCTTCAGCTGAGGAAGGGCCAGTAGGAGATTGCTGAGAAATCTGGCTTGGGGGGTCCTGAGGTTGTGCAGAAAGAGGGAGAACCGAAGCCGAATGAGGCTTTGAAGGTGCCGATGAGTGAACCTTAGGAAGAGCCTTAGGAGGAACCGAAACCAAGTCCATCTTCCTGAGGGGGAGCTTAGGAACAGAGGGACGAGAGGCCCAGAGAGGGATAGGAATCGGTGGTTTCCTTTTGCGAGATTTCCTTGACATTAAAAGCCTGAGTGAAGAAGAAAGAGAGGGGAGAAAGAAGAGATTTTCACCGGTGATCGTGAGGCTGCACTGGCGGCGACGAACAGGAGGAAACCCTAATCGCCTAAAATCGCTTTAAGAGAGAGAAAAATATCCCAGTCCCCTAAGAATTTGTATTTGATAGATAAGTTACGTACAAGAGAACATTTTTTTTTGTTTGTAAAGACGTTTTGTTGTTGTTATTGTTTTTATTTAGTGAAATTAATTAGCGAGATTTATGGGATTAGTGGAGACATTTTTTTCAATAAAATTGGAGGGGTTTTGTTAGGGTGTTTTTTTGTAAGTTAAATACCATAATCCAATGGAGAGATGACAAGTGGAATGAGGGATGAGGGAAACTCAACTTTTATACGTATGATTATGGGATTAGTGGAGGCAATTTTTTCCAATAATTGGAGCGGTTTTGTTGGGGTATTTTTTTTGTAAAACAAATAGCATTATCCAATGGGGAAATGANATAGCATTATCCAATGGGGACCAATGAGGGATGAGAGAAACTCAACTTTTATATGTATGATTACCATTTCCATGTGTGTTTCATTTATTGTTTTCGTTTCCGAAACTGTATATTCAATAAAATAATTATTTTTAAAAATAAAACTGTATTTTTTATTATGATCTTTTCGAATCTAAGTGAAGTGTATTAAAAAAATTTTTTAATGAATTGTATTTATTTGGGCGTTAGTGAACTTTTAGATAATTTTTGGTGAATTTGTAGAATTTATGTGAATCGTTTTTGAAAAAAATATAATAATCCTACATAAAACCATGTGATTTGAAATTTTTAATTTTAACTTAATCAGATAATCAACTAAATACCATAAAATCATATGAAATACACTAGTTAAAACATTTCTAATAAAAATGGATTTGATGGTACTTTTTCAAATCGTAAATCCAATAACAATGAATTTCATAAAAATTTTAAAAATTCATGTTTTAATAACATTGAATTTTTCATTTAATATAAATCATTCCAAATTTCTTATTCAGTACACTTCCCTAATTGTTTTGAAAGTACAGTTTGTTGAATAAGTGTATTTTTTGTAATCATTAATGAATGGAATGAATAATTTATTTATGTTAAATTATCGTAAAATAAGGTAATGGATAGTAGCTATGTAACTGATGATTCGATCATTGATTGTCGATGATATATTTGTTCTTTTTCGTCACACTAATTTATAGATTACTAGAATTTTACCCACCCTACGGGCGGGTCAATAAAAATGATCGGACAAAAAATATATCATATAGAAAAAAATTAACAAAATGTTATAGATTTAACATATATTTAGATTTGTTTAGTTATAAAATAATTTAACTGAATATAATTATAAAATCTGTTGAAAATTGAAAATTAATTTTGTAGGAAACTAATAATCATTAACAACAATTATAATGATTTATCTTCTACATTTTTTCTTATGTTTTTTTATGAAAAACCATTTTTTTCTTATGTATTTTTTAGATTTTATGAAAAATACCTTGAAACGACTCTCGAATAAATTGTTTAGTATAGTATTGTTAAATAGTTAGTTGATATTCTCTTGAACTTTTTTATATTTTATTTATTTAGATACACTCATGATATAATGTTCATAAAAATTACTATGACATGATTTATTGAGAAATTCAATACAACTAATTTTTAAACCACAATGAAAACATATTTATTCATGCATTTTGAACATTGAATAGAAATTTTTGCTTTAATTTTTCCATAATCACACCATTCAAAAACATTTAACATGATTTCATAGCGCATTAAGATATTTTATTCAATAAAATAAGTTATTGAAGATCTTGTTTGGCTAACCTCCAATAAGTTTTTGATTAGTTTAAATATTTTCTCAAATAAGAAGAAAATAATGAAAAAAATAATTAATCTAAAATTAACAAATGAGCTTACAAAGTGTAATATAAAACTTACAAAGTTTTGGAGTTTATATAATTCATTTTGTGATTGTTGAATATTGGATATGCTAGTTAGGTTGAATGTTAGTTTACAATATTTTTTAATTACATTTTAGTACTCAATTTATTGGTAAAGTTTGGTTTATAATTTATAGTTATTGATTTATTAAAACCTCAAATACTTTTTAAAAAAAAATGCTCATAAAATATGACAATTTTTCTTTGGTGAGTATAATTTATTTTTTGTTTACTTTAGAGTCTTTTCTGCTGATAATTTAATACATAGTTTGTTGGTAATTTTGGTTCATAATTGTAGTCATTGTTTTACGAAAACTTCGAATACATTAACAAACACTACTCCTGAAACTATGACATATTTTTTATTTTAGTGAGTATAGTTTATTTTTTGTTTAGTTTTGTGACATAGTAAAAGAGAAGGCATGACTCTTCATATTTCTTTCATAACTAATTAAATATGTAATGTGTAGTGAATAAGTTACTTAAAAATTAATTCAATAAATTATGTAAATTAAAACTTAAATATAATGTAAATGATGATATGGCACAAGGAGAAGTGAGTAAAACCTATCTTTATATATATAGAAGATAACGGAACTGTCTAGTGATCCAAATTCTGTTAAAAAAAATATATATATTTGTATATTAAATGATCTCTTATATGGTAACTAAACATCAGAAGGAAGAATTAATGATCACTTATTCTATAATATATTTTATGTGGTGGATAATTATGTATGGTGAAATTATAGACGGTAGATGGTGCATATATTATAAATGGTGTGTGATGTTTATTTTTTGAAAATTCTAGCTTAATTTTTGAAATTTTGTATAAAAGTATATGGATTTTTATAACAAAAAAGCTCGATAAGAAAAAAAAATATAACTTAAAACCAATGTTTTAAATTCATTAAGTGAAAGCTCATTTTCTATTACAAAACAAGAAAATCAAAACATACAAAAAAACTAGATGATTCATAGATTCACAGCTAATATTATTTTATTCGGGATCAAATCTTTAGATCTATGATAGGTGGAAACTTGACTATTGAACCGGTTTTTTTGACAATTTTTCCATTAGCTCTCAAAATTGCCCTTCTGAAGAACCCTAAATTGAAAAAACAACCCGAACCCAAACACAATTTCTAATCGTAATTATAATTTTAAGTC
>OVAV01002666.1:0-10904 GCA_900406375.1 Iberis amara
ATATATATATATATATATATATATATATATATATTAAAACAGGTATCTATGATAACAATCATATTAAATAAAAAATTAGATAATCAATTAAAACACTTTTAGTTTGTATCTTTCTATTTTATTTTTCATATTTGTTAGATCTTTTCAATACAAGAATGAATAATTATATAATCTTTATAATAATTTTTTTTTGACAAATGTTATCATTCATATTTTTAAAATTTGATATATTACTCAATCTATCTAAAAAATTATATAGTTTGTAAAATATTCCACATACATCGGATATAAAGATAATTAATAGAAGAATATATTATAAAAATAATTAGTATGATATGTATAACTTATTCATATTAATTCATTTGTTAGTTAGATTGAATAATTAAACTGAATATAATAAAATTTATACATGTACGGGTATAATCTAACTTTTGTGATTAATATACTCGGGACCGTTGAACGAAATAACATATATAGTACACGTATAAGAAATATATATATTTTTATATATATATATGCATTATGCAGTGAAAACCTTTAAGTCAATAGTCAAATGTCAATGACAAATCATAATATTGTACTAGAAATACTGTATCTGTATCTGAATGCTACGCAACTCCACATGATGTAATCTTTGAATAGTTGTTCATATTTATGTCCATTGCTGTAGTTAACATGTCCTACTCATGCTTAAGATACATAATGAAGTGTTTATATCTAATTTTTTGATTTAGCATTCATATTAATTATATTTATTTTCCACTGATCGTCCCATTTTACCTTCTCTTTGTTTTTAACCCATTTTCTTATGAATAATATAACTTTGTAATGTAAGGTCAGTAGTCAACTCACAAACACCCACACCTTGCAACGACAAATTATCGATTATTTTTCTTCCACTAATAAATTTCATATTCCATTTTCTTTATACTTGAAACAATTATATATAACTGAAAAAAAACAATTATATATAACTAGGGTAGATATGTGGGTGACAAAAAAAAAAACTAGGGTAGATATGTGCGCAAATTTATTTACTATTTAAAAAATAATAATTTTGGTTATGCAAAGATGAATGATTTAGTTTGATTTTAAAACCACACTTAACTGATAATCAATAGTTCAACAATCAACATGTTTGTTTTAATGATTTATACAGTACATTTTCTTGTCACAAAGAACTACTTCATAATTAATCAAAAAAACTTTGTCTACAAAAGGAAACAAAATAACCAGTATAAAAGAATAAACAATTTTGAGTAGGAACTCTTCAAACTAGAATGTCCGCTTTTTTGTTTACCTGGCGACAAAGGTAAACCAACTGAAATTCTTGCAAGATGAGCTCAAAATTACAAATTTCATTAATTTTGAAGCGTAGACATACCACTTTGATGGATATAGCACTTATATCTATTAGAATCTGTTATGAAAAGCGTACGGAAACGGTTTTTCGAATTAAACGTTTCATTGTCCATAATTCGACAGTCGATGTGAATTAAGTACAAACTACTATCAAATATATGAATAGCTGTCCTGATAAGTGATAACAGCTACATAATAATGTATAATAGAAACTATATAAATATTTTGAAGGGATCAAGTGAGAGGAGTTTTTCTACACCAAAAGTATTTTAATAGGTAAAAGAATCAACTTATCAATAAGTGATTCCATTATCCTGTTTTCGTTAAATTAAAACCAAATTTGGAGTTGGAGCACCGAGAGAAATTAGTGGGAAGCCAAAGAACCTCAAGATACGTTGGGATATTATAATGATGCCTAATTTATAATGTTTATTATCAGAATATTTTAATATGAACATTACTTTTCGTCATTGTCTGCTTTGTATTCGCGTGTGTGCTTTTACATTATTGAAATATGTCTAAATGTTATTTAAAACTAAATAGATCACACAATAGACCCTAAATGCATCATGATGAGTATATTTGATTATATAGATAAGTAGTGTCATTACTAATTTTGCGGGAAAAACATAACTCATAAATGTAGAAATTACACACGCATATGTGTGGACGTGGGCATGTGCATAAAAATTCATAATAAATGAATACTGGAAGAGACAAGATGGACCGCTATAAGTGATTGAGATATCGCTTGATACTTAAGACACCATTATCATCATCATCTACCATCATGTCTTCTCCGCACATGGAAAACAATATTAGAATGGACAAATAAACTTAACAAAAAAAAACGGAATCGAACCGAACCAAAAAAGTGAAATCGAAACCAAACCAAAAATCTTTTTAAAAATTTAAGTTTGATTATTTAAGAAACCAGAAAATATAAATCGAAAACAGACCGAAAACGTGTTTTTGTAACCGGAAAACTGAAACCAAACAAATTAAAAATACAAAGAATTTTGTAGAAGTGTATATATTTTACATATTAAAAATACAATGAAAAAATTACTATTTGTATATATTCTAGTAAATTTTAAACGAAAAATCGGATCGGAATCAAACCAGATAGTCGAACCAAATCAAAACCAAAACAAACCAAACCAAAAGAAATCGTATTTCAAATGGACTCAAACGGTTTTAGTTTTGATAAAACTAAAAAACCAAACAGTAAACCGGAACATCCACCCCTAATCAAAATATTAATTTTAGAAAAAAATTAAAATAAATGAGTTTGAGAATTGAACCATGATTGAAGTTAGGGCTGTGAAATAAATCGAACCAAACCGAACCGAAGATTTCACGAACCGAACCGAACCGAGCTATGTAGAAAAAACCGATCAGCACAATTTTTTTAATTTTGGTTCTTGGTTCGGTTCGGTTTGATAACCAGTTTATTTTTTTCTTTTTTTTTGAAAATAACCGAAAAACCCAAAAAACAGAAAACAACCGAATAAACCGAAAATTAACCGAATAAACCGAACTTCAAAAACAAAAACCAAACCTAATAAACCGAGTTCCGAACCGAACCGAAATTCTATTCGGTTTAGTTCGGCGAACAAAACCAAAAACCGAAAAAACCGAACCGAATTTTCCGAATTCCCAACCCTAATTGAAGTGGTTCAAACACACAAAATTTACCTACTATGCTACATAATTTTCTTTGTATTACTATGAACTTCAAATTTTATGAATATTTAAGTGGTTCATTTGACCCACCATTTTACTAGGTGGGTCCGCCCATGAGATCAAGCATAAGAATTGGATTCCAATATATTTGTGAAGGTAACAAATCCCAAAAAATGCAGTTTAAATCAAGATTTCTTTAGCGACAAATAAGCTGATATTATTATTACACTTAGATTGTTTTCTACAACAAAAACCGGTGGATATCTATAATAATTTAATAATATTACTTATCTTGAATTGCATAATTTACGAGGGGCTATGATAAAGAAGCTTCTGTGGTTTAACAATACAACCTCTATTTTACAGAATTACATATTTTTATTAACTGCTTGTATAAATCTAGATGATAATTTGATAATACACAATCGAGATTAATACAAACGATTAGGCTACGTACATTAGCCCACGCAACTACTATAATACTATCTGTCACGTTTGTTTGCTGACTGCTGCTTAACCCTTTTAACCCTACAATATATAAGAATTTATAGACTAAAGTTGTATAACAATAGAAACTTAGTACCATGGATGAATTTACTTAAATACCTAACTGTACAACATGAAAAGATTATAATGTTGAGATTTTTAACCAAAAAAAATGCAAGATAAACGGATATATAATCTTGTCAGATAATAAACAGTCATAGCTCAATCCATAAGTAATCTTATTAATGCGAAGAACGAGGTAGAGGTAGACATTAATTAATTAACCACTTGACCAAAACCACTTTTCCAACATTTTGTTTTGTTTTTCTTCCTATTTATATGTGATATTGGTTATTGTCTCTATGTGCTTTATCTTTCAATTCGTATCAGAGCAGATCACCTCACTGTTTTGACATATGAATCATACATAGGTTGAGATCCTAAGAAAACATGAAGATAATGAAAGAGATGGTTGCTATTCAGAAGCCCATCATGTTAGATGAAAGTAATTTTGGACATTGAAAGGCTCGTATGAGACACTTGATTAGGAGTATCGATGAAGATGCAGGACTGTTATGGTTGTTGGTTGGAAAGAGCCTAAAAAACTGGATCAAGATTAGAAGGAGGTTCCCAACCAATGGACTGAGGCTAATAAACTAGCTTCACAATATAACTCTAAGGTAATCTCAACGATATTCTCTGCGGTAGATCTTGAACAATTCAAAATTATTCAAGGGTGTGAATCAGTAAAAGAAGTATGTGATATATAAATCAGTGGCGGATCCAGAAAATTTGTTTAATGGGGTCAAAATAAAATTGTCAAAAGGTTAAAGTCCAGAAAAATATCACTAAAAATTACAAAGCAATATAAAAAAATTCATTCTGAAAAAAAAAAAATTTGACAAAATTATTTATAAAACTATATCTTAAAGATGTACTTTACACTCACTCATATCCTGAAAACGTCTTAAAACCAATTGGCCTCACAAAACGAACAAACACATTAGTGCAAAAGAATCAAAACTAAATTGGATTGGAATCAAATTTATAATTTAATTGGGTTCAAATATACAATTGTCTAATGTGTATTTAAAATTAATATAATAATTAGAAAAAATAATAATTTTGGTTGGGTTCAATTGCACCCAATAGGAGCATAGTGCATCCGCCACTGGATAAATTAATCAATCACTTTGAAGTGGATATTAGTGTTTGTAGAACAATGATGGATCATTTGGTATAAGGTTCAATAACCTAAGGATAGAAATCAATGAATATGTTACTAGCTTTACATTTAAATAAATACCTATTGCAAATGAAGCAATTGTTTTAGGGAATATGTACAAGGAAAAGAAGTTAATCAAGAACTACTCAAATGTTTGCCACTGAATTCACGGCTCACAAGGCAGTTATAAAAAGGGCAATGAAAATATATGATATGAAATTTGATTAGCTGGTGAAAATGCTAAATGCATAAGAAACAGAACATAAGAGGATTAACCCAAAAAATCCAAACATATTTCCTTGTTAGCTCAGGAGGAAGGGAATCGAGTTCAACAACTCGAAGAAAATATGAGTTTAATGGCTAGAAACTTCAATAAAATGCTTAAGCATTTTGAAAAGAGACAAAGTAAGTTGATTTCAAAATCATGTAGGAGACATGTCAGGGATTAGGGGTTAATGGAAAAAAAACTTCCAGTTCCATGAGTGTGAGGGTTTTGGCCATTTCGTAACGAGTTTTCTCTTACTAAAAGAAAGGTAGTGAAGTGTATCGACTGCAAAGACTTTGGACAAAATCAAAAGGAATGTCCAACTTCGCTCAAAAAGAATGACAGATTGCTATTATGCTTCAGTGATTCATAATCTTAAAAAGAGGAAAAAAGAAAAACTAATGTTGAACTTCTTAGCCTTGGTGTCATACACATATGTAGATGTCGCATAAGAATCATCTGATAGTGATTCTGATGTTGAGAAAATCATCCTTAAATTGGAGCTTCGCAATTTGTACGATGAATGCGTAACATTGAGCAATGAAAATATCTAGTTGATCAAGGAAAAAGCGATGCTAAAGGCTCAGGTGAACATACTGGAACTTGAGAAGTGAAAAATTTTGGTAACAATAACAAAAGAAGAGGAAAGTTTATTTGGAGAACTGTATTCAAAGATCGATCAACTGAGACATGACCTAGCTACCTGATTTGTTGTGTTTTGTGCATGTTTTAACCCTTTTTATTGTCATTTTAGTTAGTTTAGGATGCATTTAGGCTTATATAGTGTTCATTTAGCATTGCATAGCATATTCCAGGTGTTTAAGGAGGATAATTCAAGTTTGGGGACAAAAGGGAGCTTAGTGGAGCAAAATGGACAAGGCAAAGCAAAGGGAAGTATATACCGATCAATTGTACCGGCACCATTCACCCGGTATAGATGTATTGGCCATCACGTACTGGTCCCTACAATCAATACAAGGAAGAATCTCACCCGGAGCACTATACTGAGCTCTAGAACTGGTACAGCTGATCCGATACAGTCGTATCGATCAAGGTTTTCCTGTCCCATCAAGCCGATATAAAGTGAAGAAGTTATGGAGCTTCTATACCGAGCAGCAAAACTGGTACACATGCACCGATACATTCATATCGAGCATGATGTACCGATTGAATTCACCCGGTATGAAGAAGAAGAATCCATACCGGCCACGCGTACCGAGGAAGGTGGCCGATAATGAGCTGAAAAGAGTCAACACTTGAAGCATTGACCAAGATTTATCCATTTTGTAATGGGATAACCCACATGTTTTTGGGTTAACTTAAGACACTTTAGGGTTGATATTTAAGGATTTAATAACCTAGTTTCAAGACATCTTCCATTCTACTTTTAGTTTTATTTCCTTTCTTGTGAAAACTTTGGATCTTGTGTTAATCTAAGTTCTTATTGCTTTTCTTATTTGTTCATTCTTCTTATCTTCTTGTTTAAGATCATGATTATGCATATTTTTTCATGGGCATTTGTTTTATAGTCATGATTAGTGAGTAGTTCTTTACTAAGCTAATGGGTTAGGTAGATTAGGGTGATTTATGTTATGGAATATGATGCTTAGGACTTAGTTCACTTATATCTTAGGTAATTTCATGCCCAAAATGTGTTTGTGGAAATGTTTGAACCAATTATTTGAATGCTAAATGAGGCCTAACAAAAACATTGTGTTCGTTAGTTTAGTGGTTGAATAGATTAGATCTTATTGCTTCTTGTTTATGTGATTAGCCAAAAGATTGTATTAGTTACATGATTATGAAAGGGATTAATGCCATGAAAGTGGATTAGTCTATTTAAAGAAATCTTAAGCCAAAGATTACATTATTGTTTGTATTAAACATCATAGACCTATACTTAATCACCCAAGTCAATAATCTTGACACATTGGCTTAGTTTTTAATCAATATTTGAGTCTTAAGTACTTGTTGACTTTTGCTAATTTATGTTGACTTTTTAATTTATGTATGTTTGGATACTTGTTACAAATCGATCACTTTATTTGGCTTAGATTAAGCATGATTCTCATAGATTTTAATGCGTTAATTGTTCTATATTTGGATTACATCTAAGTTCTACAACGACATAAAAGTAGTCTTAGGATTACTCAAATAGGACACGTAAAAATCATTTTATTACTGCCCAACAAAAGACAAACTAAACTATGGAAATGAAATTGTAGAAGATGTTAGAGGTCATTAATCAAGAACGTGATAAACAAATAGGACTTGAAAGTTAGGTAACTCAGAATCACTTTTTGGCGGAAACGTGTTTTCCTGCAAAGCGTAATAGATTAGTCATAAATATATAAACCATAAAACAAATTTGATTATACAAAGCATTCAAGTACAAAAAAAACTACAAGTTTTAGCATGCCACAAATTTCATTTAGCTCTTTATGAAAAGAATACAAGAATAATATATCTTAAACTTCTACTAAGCTTCATGATTGGAGAAAGGCATATTTTCCTTCTCCATAAACTTCTCTTGCAGCTTCTCGGATTCTTCATCGACCTTGTTCATTGCATCTACGATTAACAAACTAGGATTGTGTAAACGACCTTTTAAGAGCTACAACCACCTGACACGAATCCGAGCAATTTGATCCGATTAATCACACTTCAACGAAGTCACTATAAGACATGGGGAAGTAACAAAGAGATACAAAATTTTCTCATTAATTATTTTCGGAACAACAAATTAGTTTTCAATATCTACTTGGAGCATAATAAGTTGTTTTAGATTAGTAATTTCTAAACATTTTTGGACAGTGCAAGCTATCCACAAATGCTCTGCTCGATTCTATATCCACATGATGCATTTGGATATAAACGTTTAAATATTGTTTGTTTGGTCATTTTAAAAATAGTAATTAGAGAGTATTTGAATGTCAAAATTTTAAAATCTATAAATTTGGATATTTGATATGCCGAAAAAATTAGAGCTTAGATTTAGCATCTCCGCATCTCAAATGTATAAAAATAAATAAAAACTTGAAGAAAACACTTTTTCCGCAAAAAAAAAAAACGCAGAAATGGGTTTCCCGCCAACAACGCGGAAACGTGTTTTCCTGCAAAGCGTGGAAACACATTTTTCCACAAGACACGCAAAATGTGTTTTCCCAAAAAACATGCGAAATTTTCAACAAAAAAGTGGAAACAGTTTTTCCGCAAAAACGTAAAAGTACATTTTCCGCGAAAAAAAAGTGGTAACATGTTTTTCAGTAAAAATAGCATAAAATTTTTTTCCGTCAAAAACGTGGAAACACTTTTTTCACCAAAAAACACAGAATCGTGTTTTCCCAAAAAAAACATGGAATCATGTTTTTCCGCTAAAAACGTAGAAATATGTTTTCTCACAAAAAGGTGAAGATGTGTTTTACGAAGAGAAAAAGACAAAAACTTTTTTCCACAAAAATAGTGGAAAGACGTTTTCCACCAAAAGCGCAGAAACATGATTTTCGCAAAAAAACTACGGAAACATTATTTTCTGCCAAAAAACACAAAAACGCGGTTTTCCGCAAAATCATGAACATTTGTTTTTCCTGCCAAAAACATAGATACACTTTTTCCCATCAAAACTATAGATTTTTGCATAAAACGCAAACACAGAAATTTTAGATTATTATTTTTTATATTTTTTCACAATTGAAACAAGAAAAATAGAAATATATAATAATAATAAAAATAATTTTTTTTTAACTAGATATGGAGAAATGATATTGGTTAAGTGATTAAAATTTATTTATGTACTTTTTTATATGACTTCATATCAATGTGCTTCTCCGCATTATAAAGATTCGCTATAAATCGAATCTTGGATTGAAATATGAAAAAAATAAAAAAGAAATATTTGACTGTAGCTACATAGTTTGACATAACGAATCCAACTATTTTGAGCCAGAACAAATCAGTCCACGAGGCCATTGATTTTGTGGGATGGGAGTTAACTCATCATGGGCTGCAATTGAATGATATTAATTTTGATGGATATCATTTTTGTCACTAAACTAATAACACTTTTAAAATCCTACAAAGTTTAAGAAACAAAAAGAGAACTAATATCATTTCTAAAATTAAAAAAGATTATTATTAAAACTACCACCATCATGTCCAGTTGTTTTCAAGAGTTTACGAACAGATAAGAGTTATCTGGAAATTAGTTTTCAAAAAATTTTAAATATACAATTCAGCTTTTGACATCTAGGATTGCAGTATTATAAAACTCATTAAATACCTGTTTCGTTAAAGATAAGCGTTTATAACTTAGTCATATGTTGAAAAGAAAAAATATAACTTAGTCATATAAACAGAGCGTAATTATGTTTATATAAGCTTTTTATTTACTGATTATTAAGATATTAATGGAATTATATAATTAAGGAATTTGAAACTATATATTTTTTCTTTAAAATATTACATGATAGAAAATTAAAAGTAGATCACTTTGACGACAAAAAAAAAAGTAGATCACTTTGACGACAAAAAAAAAAAAGTAGATCACTTTTGTATCAGGTGTGGGGTTAAAACCGAATTAATTAATTATATACATGTTTTCCAACCAGGTAATGTTGAACATTATCGAATATCTCTTCACCAATAGGTACTTTTCCGACATAGTCACTCTTTGAGTATATCAGTTTTTTATTCTTTCAATGGATTGATAACTCAGAAGCAAGCAACCAAATTCGTTGCTTTCTTTACTTTATTTGGTTTCTCTAGAAGGCAAGGAATGAGCTATTATTTGGTGGAAAACATTGGCTACCTATCGATATTTTTGGACTCTCACTTAAAGAATCACATGAATGGTGGGAGGCAACTAACAGACCCACAAGTGAGAATAACCAATCAAATGAAGAGTTATTTCAGCATAACCACGATGTACATGATCCTTTTTTTGCATGGTTTGTGGATGGCTCTTAGAAGCAAGATGCTCAAACTAGTGGTGTAGGTGGATCATTTATTTACAGAATGCGACCATTGATATTATTTGAATGCGCGGAATACATAGAGGACACTCAACTGTACACATAGAATTGCTATCACTGTTGTGGGCTATGCAAAGTCTACTGAAAAGGATATATTTTGTACTATGTTCTACACTAATTTTTGAGAGTTAACAAAGTTGATTTATTCTCCCATAAATTGGTTGTATTGGAGATATACACATGAAAATATTGATAACCATATAATATATTATCTTCTAGTTAAGATTTATGTAAATCCCATAAAATATAAGAAGTCAAAGATAACGATCTATATGTATAAATATATTGTTATTAGTTTCTAATAAAATAGTTAATTTAGATTATTAAATTTACATGGTATCAGAGCCTTCGATTCTTGTAGATCGAAGCTAAATCAAAAGAAAACATGGAGATTGAAGAGGAGTCGGATGAAGATGAAGATGGAGATAGGATTTAAACCATGTTCATGTTTTCATAATTATTTTAGTTTCTTAATCTTCATCCATGTTACATTGCAAACGTTCATGTTTTTTCAATATTATTTTTAGGTTTTAATCATTTTTTGTTCCTTTTTTAAAAAACTTAAGTTTTAGTTAATATTGTTTGGTCACCCCTTTCTCTCTCTTAAAACGCGTCTTCTCCTTTGAGCAACCCTAGATCTGATTTCCTCTTGGCGGCGGCGGCGGGATTTCGCCGGCGTCGCCTCCTCTCCGGTCCCGTCTTCTTTTGGCTGTCGTCTCTCTTTTGTACCGGCGATCTCTCGGCTCAGGTCACGTGCGGTGGGTTTCGCGTGCTCGGCGGTTTTGGAGTGTGAGCTTGGCGGAGGAGGGTCACTGATAGGCTCAGGTTTTAATTCCTAAATCTACACTGC
>OVAV01002667.1:0-10903 GCA_900406375.1 Iberis amara
TAAATGACATGTAAAAACCATGACTTTTGAGTGTTATCAAAGTGACCCGATAAAAATGCACCCACCAAATAAGAAATTAGAAGAATCCCTTTCATGAATACGACATTCTTAACTAAATAGCACCACTGAAGTTTTCCTATGTCTATTACAAACAAAGAAACATGAAATCCAATACTCAAATTTGGGAGATACACCAAATAGGTCTAATTCAAAGCTTTGCGAACCCATCGACAAGTAAAGACCTTTCTCTAAAAACTACATGACCTAAAAAGCTCAAGACTCAAGCATACAAACTCAGAGAATATAACGGGAGGGGGATCAAACCTGGTCGAGTTCCACATGGAGAATACCGGAGGATAATAACACAACAAAATTCCAACGTAGAACCAAAAACAGCACATAGCAGTAAGAGACCGCACAAAGACGACACTAAATCTCAACACCATGTCGAAACCAAATTGACAGTAGTCGTACATAGAAGAAACTGATACCTTTTTGGCAGTGCGTTGAATTAGACCTGACAACAACACTAGATGATGAAGTGCTTGAAAAGTCCATGATATCAAGATATCCAAGTCTAAGACTGACGACGAGAGGGGAATCAAGTATATACGGGGTAAAAAAAGAGCACAACTCCCGTGCCTCGGACAAGTTAATAGTAATGTCAAAGATACTAACCCAACAGACCAAAAATTGAAGGTATTCAGCTCTAACTAGTAAAGAGCACACATCCCTCAAATATAAGCTTACACCAAGACAAACCTGAGACGAGGCTACATCTGAATCTTTTTGGGAAATAACTTGATGTCAAATCAGAGTTTAATCAGTGGGAAACTGTAAGAACCTTGTGTCAACGGTTACCAGTCAGGCGACTGCGAGGATCAAAAGAATCTTTGACATCTTAAATTGTTAATTTTAAGGTTTCACATCCCACGACCATCCCATGGACATGGGTTATGACGAGATAGTAGTGTACAAATAAATTTTTGAGTTTAACTTAAGAGCCATTGGGCTCCAATTAATAGCTAACTGGTCAAGACAAATTACAGTTTCCTCCCATGGTCTAGAAGCTATTGATCGGTCTTCATGTCTGGGGTGAATATCATTCATTAAACATTGGAAGGGGATGACATGTTGCACTACTTGCACTCTCGTTGTGGCGTTGTTCTAGTGCCTAGTTTTGAGGCCAAGGAGAAGGACTCGATTGAGATGAAATAAAAAAGTACTTGTATATTACAGTTGGTGATGATTGTGGTTTTTTTTATTGCTTTGTTAGCATCTGGTAGGTATAAAAATATCCATTGTATTTTATACATTGGTTTTCGTACTTTATCTTATAACTTTTCATTGTCTTTGCAATCATTAATTCTTCAAAAGTGAAAAGTTGTTAGTATCATTGGAGATGAGGTGGTTTCTAAAATTTTAAAGATCTCGTCGCATTAAAGGTCATTTGAGTTTCTTACCAATCGATACACTTTGGAGTGAAGCCCTATCTAGGGTAACAAAGCTTGTACGCACCTTATGCTTTTTTATTTCATTACACATTCATTGCCAATATATTTCATTACACATTCATTGCAATATATTAATCTACTTATGTTTTGGCAGAAGGTAAAATGTCAAGTGGAATCAGTTGTGTTGTACCTGATTTGTTTTCCCTTTTCCTGGCTGCTTCTTTGAAGCTTACTATATATAACCAAAACCTTTCTTCAATATTCCACTAATAGGATGATTCACAATAGGAGGTGTTAGACTTGGCTGCGACTATGGTGACTAGCAAAACAAAAGGTTATGAAGGCATGACGACCTCTATGGGATTGAGACGTTCCAAGCTCCCCCTCCCTCCATAACTGTGAGTTTTCAAGCAATGTTGATGCTATTCCTGTCAACATTATGCTTACATCAAACGTCGAATATTTGAAGGTTAGGAACGTAAGATTCCATGTATGGACTTGGAGTCTCTTGGTAGTCCAACTTCATATGGAGCTGCCAATGTATATGTTCATCTTCTTAAGCTAATGGTCGTATCCCATCAAATGCTTTATCAATTAGTTGTTTTCTCATTTTCATAAGTCCACTTGATCATTTTTGCAGGCGAAGCTTTCCTTCTATGGCGTATAAATAAATGGTTTGTTGTGGAATCTGACAAATTTGTTCGTAAACATGAACTAGTTCTCACATTTAAGCACAAGAGTGATCAAGAGAGGAAGAAATTGATAGAGAAAAGGAAAGAAGACAACTTTTCTTATTGATTGAAAAACTAAGTTAATTACAGAGAAAGATTGAGCTTAATAAATAAAGACTAGCTTAGAAAATCATGAATCTACAGCTGGCAATCTTGTCTTGACTACCTAGGGATTGTAGAGCTGCAAAACGGTTGTTGAGCAGAGGATGATTGTTGGATTTTCCCCTTTGTACAAAATGTACAACGCAAGGACCATTGTAGCCGTTGCAGAGAGGAAGAGAAGAGTGATGTGAGCTGATTTTTGTCTTGTTTTCGGTTGGGCTTGGTTCCGATTTGTTGAGGCCCAAGTTACTACTTTTACCCCCGCCCCCCTCAAACTTGTGTTCGGTAGAAGAAGACCAACATCAAGTTTGTCTCTAAGTGATGTGAATGCTGGTTTTGGCAGTAACTTAGGAGCTGTTATTGAATTAAGATTTTATTGTATTTTAGTGTAAATGAATTTTATTGTGTTTTAATTGATTTCGTTGAATTCTTTTCAATACCTAATGTATTTCAAAGTATTTTAATAGATTTGTTTGTGATGTATTTTTGATGAATTTTGAAAGATTTTTTCCTTATCTTAATAAATATCTCAGTAGCTTCTCATCAATCACGGTTATTTTTCCAACAGGAAGTTTTCGACATGGTAAATTCTAAAAATGTTTGAAAAAATGAAGGATTTAAAGAGAAGTGAATCGATCAAGCGGATCCAAAATCTTAGATTCTTTAAAAAAAACTGAAAAATCTTATGATTCCTTTGATTATTCCCAAATATTTTTGAGAAGATAATATATCTATTAATCAAACATAGCAGAATAACAACCGATTTTTATCCTCATATGTACAAGAAAATATAGGAAAAATCATTAAAGAAAGTTAACAAGTCAAAGTCAAAGCGAAGCTTTTTTCTTCTGTAAAATTTTGTAGAGGAAGATGAAGTGTAAAACAAAAAAGTGGAGAGGCATGGTGGTAACAACCAAATAAAATAATTTTTTTTTAATGTCAAATACAACAGAATCAGAGCAAGAGATGTGGTACTTGTTTACTCATGATTTTAAGAGGCGAACACTTTAAGATTCACTCAAATCCAAATCCCTTAAAATCATAGGAAATTTGAATAACAGTGATATTAAATGTATTATAAAATACATGAGATAAATACACAATTAAATAACAGCGTGTTTTAATGTATTTTGATGAATTACACAATTGAATAACACTGAAATTCACATAGATGTTTAAACACATCCAAATACATTAAAATACAACATCCAATAACTCAGTTTTAGTGAAAATATTAGATGTTTGCTGAGTTGCTGGTTCATGTCTTGTCTCTATGAAACCAACTACTCTCTCACGTATGTAGTGCCAATATGATTCAAAGTGTTTGGTTCTTGAATGAAATGCTGGATTTGTTGAGAGATGTACTGCTGAAAAATTGTCACAATGAAGAACAACTGGTTTTGCTTGATACACATTAAGTTCTTTTAACATATTGCCTAGCCAAGTTAGTTCTGTTGTTGTTTCTGTGAGTGCTCTATATTCTGCCTCTGTTGAGGATCTTGTGATTGTTTGCTGTCTCTTTGCACTCTAAGAAACCATATTTGATCTGATGTAAGTGCAGAAACCTGTAGTAGATCTTCTTGTATCTATACAATATGCCTAGTCGTTATCACTGAAACTATTAATGAACTTGATTTATGCAGCTTTATACCAAAATTGATTGTGCCTTGGAATTATCTCAGAATCCTCTTTAATAGATTAAATTCAATCATGGTTGGTGAATGCATTCTCTGACAAACGAAGTTGACAACAAACTAGATATCAGGTCTGGTCAGAGTTAAGTACTGCAGCTTACCTGCAAGGCTTCTGAAATAGGTAGGTTCTTGAAACAGAGTATGGTCTTCTCTTAATGCAGGTAGTTCCAGTGGTAGAGGAGTAGCTATTGGATTGCATCCAGTAATTCCTGCTTGATGGATTATGTCGTCTGTATATTTTGTTTGATTGAGAAACATGCATTCTTTTGTGTATTGTACTTGAATGCCGAGGAAATAGTGTAATGCTCCAAGGTCTTTCATACTAAACTATGTGTTGAGAGCTTTGACCAGATGCTTCAATTGTTGATTGCAGCTGCCTATTAAAACAAGATCATCAACATACAAGAGGAGAACCAAGGTTATGTTGTTCTGATGATAAATAAAGAGGGATAGATCAGCCTTACTGCAAAGAAACCCATATTCAAGAAGGAATGTACTGAATTTGATGAACCATACCCTTGGAGGCTGTTTGAGATCTAAATGGTTTTGTGTGATTTGCAGACATGAGATGGAAACCTTGGGTCCTAAAAACCAAGTGGCTGAGACATGTAGATATCCTCTTGCAAAATTCCATGTACAAATGCACTTTTTACATCCAATTGAGTGATTGGCCAGTTTTTGAATGTAACAACACCAAGAACAACCCTGATTGTAGCTGTTCTTACAACAGGATTGTAAGTTTCTAAAAAATCCACTACTTTTTCTTGACAGAAGCCTTTGGCCACTAATCTGGCTTTGAATTTGTCAATAGAACCATCTGCATTCAGCTTGATTCTAAAGACCCACTTGCAACCCAGAATATTCATACCTTATGAACTAAGTACTAGATTCCATGTACTATTTTATTTTTGAACTTGTATTTCATCCTTCATTTCCTGAAGCCACCTTTGATCTTTTAATGCCGAAGCTACTATTTTAGGTATAGTTAGCTTGTGTGAGCTTGTCATAAGAAAGTATTTTGGATTTGGCTCTTATTCCCACTTTAGGTCTTGTAGCCATTGAATGCGTGTTTGTTGGACTTGCAGGTTCTTCATTGTGTTGAACTGCATGTTCATTATTCTGTTCTGCTTCTGGTTCATCATTATGTTGTAGTACTTGTTCTTCGTGATTATCATTGAAGAATCAAAGTCTGCTTCATATTGCTCAAAATTGTCTGTGCTTGATTCTTGTGTTTCAATTTCTTTTTCCATTTCAACTGATCTTTGTAGTAATACTGGTGAATGATGTGTCTAAGGTGAAGGAACAAAGTGATTTGTTGCTGCTTGCCAAGATTGCAGTAGTGTGTTTGGATACTTTGGAACCAAATGTCTGAATTTTTTGTGAAATAGGAATATATCTTCATCAAATATGACATGCCTTCTGATATATACATGACTAGTAGGAGCATAAAGACAACAATATCCTTTATAGGATGCCATCAAGAAAGGAAGAAATCTTTAGTTTCAACTTCGTCAACGGTTGCCAAGGATCAGAAAATTAAGAGGCTTGGAGCTTTGGTGTCGGAATATGAATCAATGGTTGTTGATTTGTAGTCAAAATCTACAACATTGATTGGGGAGAAGGAGAAATTCAAAGATCAGCCTATGCTGGCGTTCCTGAAGAATTTGGTTGGCCTAAATCATTAGTAACATATTGAGTCGGAGGCTTTTAAGTTAGGTTGCTAATCTACTCAGTGAACTTATGTTAAAGTTCTTATCTTTGAAGCGTACTTTTTCAAAATTTTAAGGAACGTTGTGTTAGTTATGACTGTTCATTTTGGATCTTTGTCTCGTACCCGCCAAACGTTAAAACTTCTTTTGGTTTAATTTTGGAAGTTTGTTGAACTTTTATTATGCTTGTTTCTTGTATTTTTCTCTTTAAACTGGTTGCGTTAAAAAAATTGTATGTTGAGTTATTCACTAGTTTGAAAGAAATCTTATTATTTTGATTTATTCCTTTCAGCCTTAAAACAATGTATGTTGATTTATCCACTCGTCTCGAAGAAACCTTATTATATTGGTTCCTCCTTTCCCTCTTTTTTAATTTCTCACTACAAGAATTAATAAGTATTTCGACCATCAATTTAGTCGGAATGTAGACGGGAAAAATGATTTCCAATTCCTTTCTTAAGAAACACATATACTCGGGACATCATAGCCGTAAAAGCCACATTAGTCAGAAATTTCTCGAAAAATGTCGACAAAAATTTTAGTCGGAAAATTAGTCAGACGCGTGTGATCATAGGTTAGTTGGAAATACTGTCCGATGAATTTCCGACTACTGCTCTAATTTAGTCGGAAAATGGTAGGTACAAGCTTTAAATTTTTTAAATATATATATAAAGTGCCGACCAATTTTCGACAACAAAAAAAATTACCATAAATCGTTTAATAACTAATTATATATATATATATATATATATATAAATATATTTTTAATCGTAAAACATTAAAAATTAAAAAGAATACTATATCAAACATAATTAAAATAAAAATTAAAATTAAAATAGAAACTTAATGTTCAACATAGAAATAAAAACTAAACAACATTTTGCAAATTTAAAATCTAAATGGTGGGCTTGCGTTCGGGAAATTCTTTTGCATTATTTCATACCAGTATTGAACGGCTTCAACCTTGTTGTTGAGGTCGTTAATTTTCTCTTGAGCCGTCTGTGGTTGGGTTTAGGTCTTTGTGAGATGGATTTTAGTCTCTATGAGTTGTTCTTGCGTTTCCTTATATTTTTCCTCATAATATTTATACCACTGTGAAGAAGAACCACCTTTCTCAATATCCATGTACTGGGATAAAGATCGAACCGTTTTCCTTTGTTAACTTCAAGTTCCTAGAAAAAATTTGTTAGTGTTGCAAGAAAATTTACATTTATATTTTTGTACATGTAGAAATTATTAATATTTAAAATTATTTACCTTGAAATAAATTTCATTTTTTCTTTGCAATTAAGCTCGTAATCTTCTGGAGTATCTTCGTTATGTGTCATTTGCGTGACTTTCTCCTGCTCCATTTCTCGACAACGACCGGTTATAAAGTATGCTTTGCCATCAATGATCTCTCTGTTTTTTGTCTATGAGTTGTCTCCATAAACGTCACCATATCTGGATATGCTCATGTTTCTTGGTCTCTCTAGCTCTATACCATTACCTTTACACGCAGTTGTTGAGTCAACATCAAAATCCTGCAGTTAATCTACCATGTAAGCACCACTTGGAACAGATGGAGGCTCATTTTTTACAACCCGATTCTTCGTGAACAGATACTTGTTGCGCCTGTACGGATGATTGTATGGAAAAGATCGCTTGTGACAATCAAATCAAGAAGACTTACGACCATGTTTGAGTCGGAAAGGCATCTATATTATCTTGCCAATATGGGCATGCCAACCTCCCATGAGTCGTCCATCCTGATAGCATTCCATAAGCTGGAAAATCACTAATTGTCCAAATTAAAAACAGTACGCAAGTTGAAATTATTACTGTTTGAGATGTCAAAATTGGTAACTCCATGGTGCCAAAGGTATTGTAATTCCTCTATTAGTGGTTGCAAGAAAACGTCCAATGATCTTCGAGGATGATCAGGACCTGGGACAAGTATAGAAAGAAACAAAAACTCTCGTTTCATGCATAATACAGGGGGTTGATTGTATGGTGTTACAATAACATGCCATAGGAAATACTTTCTCCCTCTTTTCCCAAAAGGATTAAATCCATTTGTGCATAGGCTAAGATATACATTCCTTGATTCCCTACCGAACTCTGGATATGTTATACAAAAATGTTTTCATGCTTCTGCATCGGATGGATGTGACATATTCTCAGAATAATGATGTTCGGCATGCCATCTCATAGCTGAAGCAGTGTGTTATGATTGATACAATCTCTTTAATCTATTTGTAAGAGGTAAGTGCCACATGTGTTGCTGAGGAATTTTAGATCTTCCACTCGAGATCTTGTATCGTTGTGCCCCACAAAATTTGCAAGCTTCCAAACTTGCATCTCCTTTCCAAAAAATCATGTAGTTTTCCTCACATACATCTATGATTTGGAAAGGTAATCCAAGGCCGGATACCAACTTTTGTATTGCGTAATAAGATGCATGTGCAAAGTTTTCGCCTGGCAAATATTCTCTAACGAAGTCAGCTATTGCATCTACACAATCTTCACTCAAATTGTACTATGTTTTTATTTTCATCATCCTAGTCGCATCTGATAATGGTGAATAACTTTCTTTGCAACCATCATATAAAGGTTGCCTAGCAGCATCTAACATTTTTAAAACCCGCCTAGCTTCAAGATTTGGTTTATTCTAACACATTATGATTTTGCGCCATTTCCCTATATGCATCATTCACCATTTGGATAGTATTTTCTTCTATCACCGGTTGAGTAGATTTTTCGACATTTCTACTCGGACCACTATCTTCTGAAACTCTTCTTCTCCGACTACTTTCACCTGTTCTTTGCAATGAACTAAAATCCTCTCCGGGGGAAAACCACACCGAATATCCAGGTGTAAAACCGTGCTAATAACAATGCTTCCACACATTTTATATATTTATAAAATTTTAATTATCACATTTAATACAAGGACAAGACATCTTACTGGATTCACGCGAAATCTCTTGATTTATAGCAAATTGCATAAATTCAGTTAAACCGATTTTGAACTCTTTTCTGATTTCTCCCGTCTTTCCATGTACGCGATTGTACACCATTCACAAATCTTAAAAATATTTTCAGAAGATATTTTTATGAATTTTTTATGTGTTTTGTGTGAATGGTTCGTAAGAAAGAGGGGCACCATATATATAAATTTGTCCGCCCACATACTTTAGTATGAAATTCGTAGGAGAATATTTGGTGACAAATTTCTGACAAATAATAGACTAATATGTAATCATTTAAAAAAATTAAAAATTTTCGACTAAATCGCCATAAAATAATATATTATTTTAGAAAAATACAAATTGGTCAGCCCTTGATCAGAAATTTTGTCCGATTATTTACTGATGCATGTCTAATATCGTCGAAACACGGTCGAGTATTTATTTTTCTGACTATTTTCCGACAAATTGTACCCTTAGTTCGATTCTAGTCGAAGAGTAAATGTTCCAACTAACAACTTGGTCGGAAATGTTAGTCAGTTTGTTTACTGCTTTCTTGTGTACCAGTCACTAACACAGGGAATTAATCAACAAATCGTTTGGTATATTGGTAGTAATATTTTACGGATTAGAGTGATCTAATGAGTTTTAAGTGGACTATAGGATTTTGATTTCTATAATAAATGGAGTGGCAAAGTGTAAGTGGGCTAGTGGTAACCGAATTTGGAAAATTTGTTACCATGGTTTTTTATGAGTTTAATTCTTTCTAATAATAAAGTTAGTTACGTTCGGAAATATATAAGAGTTGTGTTCCTAGCTGAAGCATGTGTTAACTTCTTTTAGACTTGTGTTATAGTGCAATTGAAGATTTGATAGGCTATATTTTTACTGTGGACTGACATATCTATGAAATTAATAAGAAAACTTCAGTTACATGGAACATGTTAAAATATTCAACATTTTTCATTATGGTTAGAATGTTAATCGGATTATTCATAACTATGAACCTATTCATTTCACAGCTATAGCAATTCTTTTGTTATTTGTTGTGCAGTTGCCAACGACTAATTATTTAATTTATATAATTTATTATAATTATTTATTTTATTTAAATTAATTAATTTATTTAATTTATTATTTAATTTAGATAATTTATTTTTAGTTTTAGTTTTTTATTCTTACTTTTTTAATTTTTTAATTTTTTGTCACATTATTTATTAATTTTATTTATTTATTAATTTTGAATTTATTTATTGCTTTTATTTACTTTATGTTAATTTATTTCAACTTATTTTATTTTAAGTCTTGAAGTGATTTTTTATATATTTAAATTACTTATTTTATTTAAATTACATATACTTCTCTCTTTGTATACATATACATATATGCTATGTATAGGATATACGAAACACACCCTATAGATAAAGAAAAAGTGATGGGATCATAAGAATTGACAAGTTGTAAGCTGGCAAAAACATATGGTTCCCAATCTTATCAAAATTTTGCAATCTCAATGGAGAAAATTTGGAATCAATACCCATCATGTTTTTCTTCTTTTTCATGGACCCATACAACATAACTTACATATGTTTTTCTTCTTTTTTATGGATCCATAGACAATATCTACTTCTCTCTTTGTATACAAATACATATATGCGATGTATGGTCCACTTACCAAACATAACCACCCCTAATTAAGTTTTAATCAATCCTTCTCAATGTATATTAATATTGTAATGATTCGTTTAGTTAGCTTTTAAAATAAAATGCTTCTCATCTTCTAAAAGGCTAATTGTTTAGCATCTTCACTTATCTCAAGATTATAATTTTCCACTCAAGGCACTGTTACATCAATTAACAAGTTATATATATTAAAAAAATATTTGCTCTATCTATATATCATGACCGAATAGCACTGACAATAACTTATATTTTATGAAATAATTTATTACAGATTCGTGTTTGATTTTTCATTCGGAATTTGAAATATTATTTTTGAGTTAGTGAATTTTAGATTTGTGAACTCTGTTTGAAATGGTAATGTTGATATTCAAAATAAAATGCATAAGGTTTTTTTTGTGTGGACGATGAATTCCACAATCAAATTTATATTTGAATGAAAAGTACTAAGATTTTGTTTATTCTATACCAAACTGTTTGGATAACGAAACAGAATAAGTATTGAAAATACATCTTTATTGATGAAGTTTTAAATTATTTAGTACAAGTTACTCAAATCGTAAAAAGATAATGCTTTTTTTTTTT
>OVAV01002668.1:672-10898 GCA_900406375.1 Iberis amara
TTTTAAGAAGGCAAAGAGCCTTACTTTTGAACCACTAATATCCTCCGGAATACCAAGATATGTTCCCATGCCTCCCTCATTTGATATGCCAGTCGTTGTTTTTATTAAATGTTTCACATTTTCANAAGAGTATCGAGGATTTGTCTAAATTAATGCATTGTCCTGAAGCCTTCCCATAAACCTCCAAAGCTTTCATTACTTCATCGCATTCATGGGACTCCGCCTTACAGAAGAATAGACTATCATCAGCAAAGAGAAGGTGGGATATTGGCGGGCTTGCGCGTGAAACACGCATCCCCGTTATCTTCCCTTGGTTCTCTGCCTGATTTAAAAGGCTAACGAGTGCTTCCGTGCATAAGATGAAAATGAAAGGAGACAAAGGATCTCCCTGACGTAATCCTCTATGAGGAATTATATTTCCCCTGGGCTGACCATCAAATAACACCCGATATCGTACCGATGTTACACATCTCATTATCCATCCAATCCATATAGTCGAGAAACCCATCTTCTTCATGACCGCCTCTATAAATCCCCATTCTAAGTTGATAATAATACCTTTAATTAGAAGTAAACTCTCCACTCCATATTTTTGCTTTATAAACTATAGTGTTAAAACGCTCCTCTACAATAACATAATATGGATTATAGAACCAATAATGAGACTAACTAGCCTTTTAATTAATTCTGTCTTTTTTTTAACAGGAAACAAGTGGTTGGCCAATGCAGCTTTTAGCAGTAGCATGCTTGTCTTTAGCAGCCAAGATGGAGGAAATTCTTGTTCCTTGTCTTTTTGATTTCCAGGTAGTTTCTCTGAAAATCCTCCTTTTAGAAACTGGATATGCTCTGTTTTCACTACTATATTAATCCATGTCTCTTTTTGTAATGTACAGGTGGAAGGAGTGAAGTATGTATTTGAAGCAAGAACAATCAAGAGAATGGAACTTGTTGTTCTAAGTGTGTTAGATTGGAGACTAAGATCTGTCACACCATTTAGTTTCCTCAGCTTCTTTGCTTACAAGATTGATCCTTTGGGAACCTTTCTCGAGTTCCTTCTCTCTCACGCGACTGAGATTATACTATCCAACATAAAAGGTACGCAACGCAATGACAATTAGACTCATCATTCAAACGTACGTTGCATTGTATTTGTATCTAACAAACGAATCCGAACTACAATCAATGCAGAAGCGAGTTTAGTTGAGTACCGGCCATCAAGTATAGCTGCAGCTGCTATTCTCTGTGTAGCCAACGAGCTCCCTTCTCTATCCTCTTCGCCATTTACCCATGAAAGCCCTGAGACTTGGTGTGACGGATTGAGCAATGTAAACATCAATTGTTTTGGATTGATCTCAATACGTTTTGATCAAGACAGGGGAGAAATGGTTCCTAAATTTTGGTTTAATGGTGGTTGCAGGAGAAGATTGTGAGATGCTATAGGCTGATGAAAGCCATGGAGAAAGAGAATAACCGTAGAAAATCACCAAAGGTTCGAGTGAGTGTAAAGGCAGCATCCACATTGATGATGCAAAGTGATGAATCATCTTCTCCATGTAAAAGGAGAAAACTAAGTGATGATTTGTGGATAAGTGATGAAAAATCCAGCTCTCAATAAATTTGGGGAGTCTTTAAGTAGAGTATATAACAGGATATTGAATTGAGATATAATGGAAGTACGTAATAAATTAAAAGATAATACTTATAAGGAAGTTGGGGCTGCTATTAAATTAAATTATTAAAAGGTATAATTAGTGAGTGGTGAATTAATTAGTCAGAGTTGATGAAATGGTACTCGTATCGATGACTTTGCATATTCCCGAGTGAGTGTAGAAGGCACACGTGTGCAAACAAATAAAAAAATCATGTGAGTAAGAGTGTGTGGGTGTGAAAGCCTTTTGTCTTAATGGAACGCATCAGTTTGCGGGCCCTAAAGTCCTAAACTCCATGGTGGGCCCAAAGCTCTCCCAAGTTGCGAGTATATTTTGATTCGTTGTGGGTGACTGCACGTGCCGGATCCGTGTGTCGCATGTGTTATTCTCTTCAAATATTTTATTTTTGGCGGGAATTTTTGTGTGTTTGGTTTATGTTACTGTGCCACGGTGCGTTCGATTTCGTGTGCTTACGTGTAAGGTTACGTGTGTTGTGTATAAATAAAATTTTGTTTCTGAAATGTAATAATTTTTGAGAATTCTCTTTTATATATATATAGAAAATTTCACAAAATACCATAAAAATAAATGTATGTTCCAATAATATCATATACTCTCAATTGTTTCACAAAATATTGCTAAAATATTTTTTTCATAAATATAAAAATTGAATTTCAAAGGTTTACAACTTAAATATTTGCATTTGAATTTATTAATTAGAGTTTAAGGTTTTTGAAAGAGTGAAAATTCAATTTTGAGGGATTATGTTTCATATTTAAATTTTTAAGGAAATTTTTGAAATATTGAAACAAAGGGGCTTATTGGTAAAAACTGTGATTTTGGTTGCATAAACTGTTGTTGTAAGAACTGTGACTTTTACTTTTTATGAAAAGTAAAAGTTTGATTGGTAATTGAAAACTGTAACTTTTATTTTAAGAACTGTATAATTTGTAAATTGAAATATTAAAAATATTTTAATTTTTTTTAAAAAATATATTATCATTATACTATTTTATTTTATTTTTAATTCTAATTTATGAATTTTTCAAAAAAACATTAAATATTTATAATGTAAAAAATATATATCTTAAAATAAAGAGAACAAATTATCATTGAATATAAGTTGTTTTTAGTTTTGCATTGTATACAATTATATAAATGACTTTGAATAAATTTGGGAGAAAAAAATAAAACAAAAAAATATTAATGCTTTGTCATTTTATCTACAGCCTCAATAACTTGACTTTAAAAAACAACAAAGAAAAAACAGTTATAAAATAAAAGTGGTTGTAAAGACTTTTAAAAAAACCTTACAGCCTAAAGCATGATTGGAAAAATAAAGACCGTTAAAAATTTTAAAAATATTTACAGCCTTTACAGCCATAAAAGTGACTCTACCAATCACCCCCAAAAATATTTTATAGTATTTTTGAAATAATTGGAAGTCATTATTGCTCAAAATACATTTTTTGAGAATTTACCATTTAATTTTAGTGAGAGAAGAAAAAGATATGGAACCAAATCACTACAAATCATAGTCGCAGAGACAGATAATACCATTGGTGTGGCCGGCGGGGAGCATAATGCATGTGAACCTGTGAATAGAGTGTAACGACGAACGTATGGAAAAAAAATCATATATATATATATGATTTTAATCTAAGAGCAAAAGAAAAAGAGTAGTTATGGTAAAAAAATGTAAGACCCTTTTTACCTTTCTCGTTAAGCATAGTCTTTGGCTACAAAGTTGGGAGTTGTATTTGTCCAAATTTACATTTCTCGTTAAGCTTTGGTTTATAGACCCTTTTGACCTCGCTGTTCTAAGTTAAGGATTTTCTCTACAACAAGCGGACTTTTTGGTTCAAACAAGCTATTTAAACAGTTGTCGAAAAAGAAGAAATAGTTGTTTACCGTTCTTGGTGAACAATTAATAGGACAGGAGCAGTAACATAGATAGATACATGTGAGGTTGATCTATCTTCATGTCAGAGAGAAATTGGTCTTACCACCAAACCACATCCATAACGTAGCAACTTCGTTTTCTCTCTCGAACCCCTCAAATATATATATACGAATTTACAAGTACAAATAGAAATTGGAGGCGAACAAAGTATAAAACAAAGCATTTTAATGCTTGTTGTATACATTATAACCAAGAAATAAGTCTATCAAGTGTAACTATGTTGTTAATTGGTAGTTAGGATAATTAGTTAGAGGTTAGGTGTCACTATTAAGAGGAAAAACATTCTTTTACACTAATATGGTATCAGAGAGTGAGCTAAAACTCACCTTCTCCAAAATCCTCTTCTTTACTTCTTCTTTCGATCAAGATTACTGATCTTTGTGATCTTGATTTCTTCATTTCTTCCGCAATTTCTTACTCGCTTTTTCTCTCTGATTCTTTTGAGCTCCATTTTCCCCCATTTTGGCTCGATTTCTTGATTTTCACTTCGCCGCTTTTTTAAGAAATTGAAGTTTCCTCTTCGCCGCTATGACGAAACGCAAATGTAAATCCAAGTATCGCACTACCTCACCACCTAAAGATTCGTCTCAGCCACGCAATTCACCTCAGAGCAATTCCTTTGGTCCATTCGCTTCGGGCTCTGCAATTCCTGAGAACGAACACCTTGTTACTTCTCCGACGAAATCGTCTTCTCCAGAACCTATAATCTTGAAATCCAACAGAATGCCTCGTTCTTTTGAACTTAGCGCTAGTCCAGATAATCAACACAGTCCGTATTTCTTACATAATGGTGATCATCCAGGTATGAATCTTGTTACTGAGCTTCTGGATGGATCGAATTATGGAGTTTGGGTTGTTGCAATGACTACTTCCCTAGAAGCTAAGAATAAGATAGGTTTTATAGATGGTTCCATACCTCAGCCTCCTGAAAATGATGTTTTCTTCAAAATTTGGGGTAGATGTAATAGCATGATCAAGGCTTGGTTGCTTAATAGTGTAGCAAAGAACATATACACTAGCATCCTTTACATCAAGTCTGCTGCTGATATATGGCAAGATTTGTATACTATATATCACAAATCAAATTTGCCAAGGCTTTACAAGTTGAGACAACAACTACATTCACTACGTAAGGGTATGATGGATCTTTCCACAAACCATACTCTTACTCAGACTTATTGGGAGGAACTGTCCAGTCTTCAAGTTACTGCAAGAACAGTGGAAGATCTCCTAGCTGAGAGAGACACGAACAGAGTCATAGATTTTCTCATGGGCCTAAATGAGAGCTATGATAATATCAGAGGTCAAATTTTGATGAAGAAGAATTTACCAAGTCTCTCTGAAGTCTTCAATATTCTTGATCAGGATGATTCTCAAAGATCAACAAGACTGATCTCAACCAGTGGTGTAGAACCTGCAACTTTCCAAGTTTCCTCTCAGTCATTTCATGGCAATTCTTCTACAAATAAACCAAGGCCAATTTGTACCTTTTGTGGTCGTCAAGGTCACACTATTGATAAGTGCTATAAAAAGCATGGTTATCCACCTGGCTTGAAATTCAAAGGAAGGCTCAAAATGGTGACAAATCTGTTCATGTCAGTACAAATATGATACAAACCACTGAAGCTCCAATTTCAGAATAGTCTCAACAATCTTCAACACATAACATATCTTCCAGTACGTCTTTTTCACCAGAACAACTGCAACAATTCATTGCTTTCTTCAGTTCTCAGCTTCATAGCCAGGGCAACACATCATCCTCTACTGGACTTCCAACTTCTGCTCTTTCTATGCCATCTCCTTCTCATGTCCCTGGTACTTTTATCACTCTTTATAACTCTTCAACTATGCATGCTGTTTTCACTTCTGGAAATGCCTTAATACCTTATGGTTCTTGGATTATTGACTCTGGAGCTACTCACCATGTTTCCCATGATTTTTCTCTTTTCGCCACTTTTAAACCTCTTTCAGATACCTTTGTCACTTTACCTTCAGGTTTATCAGAGAGCATTGTTGGTATAGGGACAATTGAACTTAGTAACTTGATTAAGATTGAAAATGTTTTGCTTGTTCCTACTTTCAAGTTTCATCTTCTGAGTGTTGGTTGTCTAGCTGATGATTTAAATTCGATAATAAGTTTCACAACCACTACATCTTTCATACATGATCTTACTCAGGCATTGATGATTGGGAAGGGTAAAAGAATTTCAAACCTCTATGTCTTGGATTCTGGTTCTTTAAAACTTACATCATCTTTACCAGGTACAAGCATAGTGTGTTCTGCGAATGTTTCTTTATATACATGGCATTTTAGATTGGGTCATCCATCTTTTACTAGACTAGCAATCCTTGCAGATAGTTTACATATCAATTATGATAATAAGAATCATACTGCACATTGTAAAGTTTGTCATTTGGCTAAGCAGAAAAGATTGACTTTTCCAAATCTTAATAAAACCACTTCTGAAATATTTGATCTGTTGCATATTGATGTTTGGGGTCCTTTCTCTGTATCAACATCTGAGGGATTTAGATACTTTCTTACAATTGTCGATGATCATAGTAGAGCTACTTGGGTGTATTTGATGAAAACAAAATATGATGTTTTGCATATTTTCCCTGCTTTTTTGAATATGATTGAAAATCAGTTTAATAAGAAAGTAAAATCTGTTAGATCTGACAATGCTCCTGAACTAGCCTTTACTAATCTGTATAAGACCAAAGGTATCATCCCATACCACTCCTGTCCAGAAACTCATGAGCAGAATTCCATTGTAGAGCGTAAGCATCAACACATTTTAAATGTGGCTAGAGTTCTCCTTTTTCAATCATCTTTACCTCTTCCTTTTTGGGGTGAATGTATTCTCACCTCTGTCTTTCTCATTAACAGAATCCTAACTCCTTTACTCAAAAATCAATCCCCTTACCAAATCTTAACTCATCAGCAACCAAATTATCACTTTCTTAGAACATTTGGTTGTCTTTGTTACAAGAGTACATCTCCAAAGTCAAGAACCAAGTTTGATCCTCGTGCAAAAGCTTGTATATTCATTGGCTACCCTTCAGGATACAAGGGTTACAAACTTCTAGATCTTGAAACAAACAACATATCCATTTCCAAGCATGTTCTTTTTCATGAAAATATATTTCCATTTTCATCTTCTGCAGATCCAAAGTCTTTTCCTGATTTCTTTTCTGTTCCTGCATCTCCTAGTGTTAGTCTGCCTACTATAGTAACACATCCTGGTGATACTATGCCTTTAGCTAGTTTACCTTCTGATGTTAGTTCCAATCTTCCATCTACATCTCACAGAAACAGAAAACCACCTTCTTATTTGCAGGACTATTTTTGTCAATCTGCTTCTTCCCTATATCCCTTATCATCTTTCTTGTCTTATACCAAACGATCTCCAATTCACTCTTCTTTTGTTAATTCCATTTTACATTCTTCTGAGCCAAGGACATACACAAAAGCAAAGAGTTCTAAGGAGTGGTGTGTGGCCATGACTGAGGAGCTGAATTCATTAGAAAGGTTGAATACTTGGGAGATATGTTCTTTGCCAGAGGGTAAGAAAACAGTTGGTTGCAAATGAGTGTTTAAACTCAAATTACATGCAGATGGTAGTCTTGAAAGATATAAAGCTCGTTTGGTAGCTAAGGGATACACCNAAAGCAAAGAGTTCTAAGGAGTGGTGTGTGGCCATGACTGAGGAGCTGAATTCATTAGAAAGGTTGAATACTTGGGAGATATGTTCTTTGCCAGAGGGTAAGAAAACAGTTGGTTGCAAATGAGTGTTTAAACTCAAATTACATGCAGATGGTAGTCTTGAAAGATATAAAGCTCGTTTGGTAGCTAAGGGATACACCCAACAAGAAGGTGTAGATTATGTGGATACCTTCTCACCTGTTGCAAAAATGGTGACAGTGAAATGATTTTTGCTTTGGCAGCCAAGAAGAATTGGTTTTTGCATCAACTAGATATTTTTAATGATTTTTTGAATGGAGACCTTTCAGAGGAGATATATATGAATTTACCACCAGGCTATGCAACAAGCAAGGGGGACTCTTTACCTGTTAATGCTGCTTTGAGATTGAACAAATCCATTTATGGTCTCAAGCAAGCCTCAAGACAATGGTTCCTGAAATTTTCAACCACTCTGAATCAACTTGGCTTCAGTAAGATCAATAGAGATCATACTCTCTTTTATCAGGCTACTGAGTCTACAACCACAATCATTCTAGTGTATGTGGATGATATTATCATAGCAAGCACTAATGAATCTGCAGTATCTGCATTTATTCTTGATTTGCAAAGTCATTTTAAGCTACGGGATTTAGGAGAACCAAAGTATTTTCTTGGTTTGGAAATTGCTAGATCAACCAAAGGAATCAATCTCTGTCAACATAAATACGTTTTAGAACTTCTCCAAGATTCAGGTCTCATGGGCTGCAAGCCTTCATCTGTACCAATCGATCCAAGTAACAAGCTTTCTGCAGAGTCTGGCAGTTTACTTCCTGATGCAGAGTTTTATCGAAGACTGGTTGGGAAACTGATGTATCTCACTATTACTCGTCCTGATATCAGTTTTTCAATCAACAAACTATGTCAGTAATCATCTGTACCTCGTACATCCCATCTGCAGGCAGCTCATCGAGTGTTACAATATCTGAAAGGAACTATAGGCCAGGGCTTGTTTTACTCTACTGATCCAGATTGTCAGATTAAAGCATTTTCTGATTCTGATTGGGCACAATGTCCAGATACCAGACGGTCTGTTACATGTTCTTGTATCTTCATTAGTGACTCTCTAATTGCTTGGAAGACTAGAAAACAACAAGTTGTATCCAAGTCATCTGATACAATTGTTTGGCTGATACAATTGTATAGAGCATTATCAAACACATCTGATACAATTGTTTGGTTGTCTCGGATGCTAGTTGATTTGGGAGTTTCTTCACCACACATACCTGTTCTCTATTGTGACAATACAACCGCATTACACATTGCCAAGAATCCGGTGTTTCACGAGAGGACAAAGCATATAGAAGCTCAATGCCATTCGGTTAGAGAAAAGATTGAGGCTGGATTACTCAAGACTCTCCATGTTACATCGAAGAATCAATTGGCGGATGCTATGACAAAACCTCTTTATCCTACATTGTTTCATGATCTTATGTCCAAGATGGGTCTTTTGAATATTTTGACACCATCTTGAGGGGGACTATCAAGTGTAACTATGTTGTTAATTGGTAGTTAGGATAATTAGTTAGAGGTTAAGTGTCACTATAAATACTCTAATGTATGGTTCATTAATGATTAAGAGGAATAACATTCTTTTACACTAATATTGTCCTTCCGATTCAACTTTCGAGGTTCTTTTAAAAGGTAGTTCCCTTCTCACTACATGAGGAAGTATTTAGCGGTTTGGTGCGTCTGTCGCGTTGCCAGAATCTCAGCTTATCTCAGGTTGTTCTTTGTTCTGATGTGTGCATTGACCAAGCGTCTTTGGTAGAATTTTTTTTTCTAGTTTAGCTTTTATTTTTTGTTTAGACTATTTTTTTTTACTTTTGTTTCCAGAGATTTTTAGATTTTCTACCGACTTTAGTCTCTCATTTCAAAATGTTACGTATGTTTTTCTTTTTTGTTTGACCGGTTTATGTTGTTTTGTAATTAGCTATCTAAAATCCACCAGATAGAATATAAAAAACCAAGAATTGAATATAATTTTGTTCCGACATATGTGAACCCCATGTCGAGAACATGTCTTAATCCTCTTAATTCTAAAAAAATAGTTTATGATTTAGTTAGTTATTATAAGCTTTTCAATAATCTTATCACTTCCCAACTTCTCTATTGGATTTAAAACGTAATCTACTTTCCATAAGCTTTACAATAATCTTATCACTTCTCGTCTTCGCTGGCGGTTGGAGATGCATGCGGAGGGACAAATCCGGGAATCGAGGCCGTTAGTTTAGCCACCGCGAGACGCGCCGTCGTCCCTTGACGGAGACGTCCTTCGAAAGCCCCCGCGACACCGGATGTCCTTCTCTACCCGCATGGACCATTGTCGCTTTTGAAGCCGTCCTCCTCTTCGATACTGATGAGCTGCGACACCGAGTGATCAAGATAGAGAAGCCTTGTGATCGCTAACCACCACTCCCTGCTTCGACGATAAGTCTAGATCCAGATCCGTTGTTGCCAGGGGCGAATCTAGAACAATTTTTCACTGAGTGCACTATCGCAAATAATATATATCAAAATAAAAAGTCTTACAAAAACTTGAGTTTTAGTCTTTGTATCCAACAATTAAATAAATCAATGCATGCACAATTAATTACATTAACTAAAAAAATACATTGTTTACACAAAAAAAGAAAAAAACATTAACTTCTTAAAATCAATGCATACACGTGCATATATTCTCTACTCTATAGCTTCGCTCCTGGTTGCTGCTGATGTACCTATTGGAAACGCGTCGTGGATTGACGACTCCCTTTCGGCGCCGGAATCACTGGGGGAGTCACAAGATGCGGCGCATGTTGATGTGGCTCGGCGGAAGTGGTGGGAGCTCTCAGGGGCGGATCTACATACAAGTAGTATGTGGCATGTGCCA
>OVAV01002670.1:0-10890 GCA_900406375.1 Iberis amara
ATATATATATATATATATATATATATATATATAATATTCGCGCTTCCAACACGTTCTCATTTTAAATTATTTTAAAAAGTTCATTCGAAAGCTTACGCTTCTGATTTCATGAATTATCTAATTAGTAACAACTAAATTAGATTATGCAAACGAATAACACAACATGAGAGACCTTAAGTCAAAACGATGATAAAAGAAGCCAAAATATGATTGGTGATGAAATGGATTTTCTTTTTAGTGAGAACAAGTAATATGAGCAAATGTGTCTACAGGTCTTTTGGATGTTTGTATTGTATGTATTTATATTTCGAGTTTCAAGTTCTACCATCCACATCAAATCCAGCACCTGTCCAACCTCCTCTTCCTTTGTTTATGGTTCCAATTCCTCTTCCCCTTCCTTGAACCTGCGGTTTCTTTTTCACTTTTGTTTCTCCTTCACCTATTGCTCCCCTCTGTCCTCCTTCCTCCTTCCTTTGGTTATTTTCTTGCTTTTCCGGGTGACTCTGATTACCATTGGCTACTTGTGAGCTTTCTACTACAGGTTTTGTCTCCGGCTCATGAACCTAAAGATGGAAACATAAATTAGCTTATCATCAAGCTAATAGATTTGATGTTCAAGTAATATGGTTAGCAACATATTCAAGGAGGAATTATCCGGTGTCTCTTTTGTTTATATAAGTTGCATGAGGAGAAAAAGATGAACTCTGTGAACTAGAAGGAGAGAGCTTACTAGCTGAACAGAAGTAGATGATCTACTTGGATTCAGTGCTTCTAGTCTTCTTTTCAATTCCTCAAGCCTGGCGTACTGCGTATTGCTGCTTTCTTGTACCTATGATTTCAGTTTAAAGATTGTAAATTAACTGTCTTTCAATAGGGTTATAGTAATTTGCATGATCGATCTTAGACAAAGATGTATACCAGACAGTTTAAATCTTCGCAAAGCCGTTTCTTTGTTTCTTCTTCATCCATCACAACTTTTGATGCTGCTTCAAATGCCTTAAGCAGATAAGAACTTGAATATCAAAAGTACATTAAAAAAAAAAGATATGAAAGGAGACTAACTAACAATCTATAGATATAAGGGTCACATAACGAGATGAAACGCGGTACACCAGCACTGGATAGTAAAACCAACAACATAATTGCATTTCAAAAGGAACAAATTAGTTTGTGCTACTCGCATCACAGCTAAAGGTGCACAATTCTATCATTCTGCTATGGGGCACACAAACAAACAACAAACAAGGTCTCTCTCATCTACCTTAAAACTAACTCTATGCCAAGTGAGATCAGACAAATCATGACAAGAGAAAATGTTGAGATACATTAATCAAAGAGAGATAAAAACCTTCCGCGCTTCTTCTTCCCTCAACTTTGCAACATGGATCTTTTCAGTACAGACTTCAATTTTCTTTCTTAAGTGTTCCATCGCTTAAAGATTTTTACAATAGAAGAAGAGAGGTAAGTTAATTGGCGACCCTTCCTTGAAGCAAAACCAAAAGCCAACCAACCTGCTTTCTTAGGTCCAGCAGTGAGTTTCATTTCCATAGTGAGGTTTCCAAATTCCCTTTCGACATCCCTGATTTTCGAATAGTTCTCCTCAATGTATCTACAAAAATGATGACACAAAGGTAATAGAAGACGAACATTAGAAATAGATACATTCAATTCTTAGAGCATCAATGTGCCAAAGACTCTTAAATCTCCTACTAGAGATCTCAGTATTCTCTGATAGACCTTAAGTAACTTAAAACGACACAAGCAGAAGACTGCAACATGTATCACAGAGATAACTCCATCACGCTAAGTTCCAAAACCACAAAATGCAAGATGCACACTACAATACATTCTATCAAAATAACAAAATCCATCAAACAGCTACTTACTTCTTCAACTGGAATTGCTCTTCCTCGATTATCTGATTACGAAATGAAAAAACCAACAGAAATTGCGTTCAACACTAACACTTGGGGATGGGATTACTATACAAAATAACACATCCAGAGAGTACCTTCTCTGTATATGCAATAACAGGAGCTTCTCTTGCAAGGCCATCGGGGCCGATCTCTGCCTTCAGTTTTGGATCCGAAGCCATCATCTCCGAATTCTTCTTCCTCGAACTTCAAAATTCTACACCAGATAATTTCCACATTTCATGATACGCTGCTGATTCGCATGTCTTTGCTCTCGTCTGGATCTAACAATGTGGGAAACTGAGAATTATTTTTGACGGTGAAACGATAGATTCAGTTCGTTGAGTTTTCACCGAAGACTCAACGCTCCGATTTTAACGCCGTTAAATTGGTTTAATAATCGTAAACCGGTTTGAGCAACATGAATGGTTGGCTTTAGGCTCGACTTCTAGGTATTCGGTTTAGTTCAGTTTCTTCGCATTCTAAAATTTAATATTCAAATGATACTTTACAATTTTTTGGTTCAATTTCAGTTCGATTCTTATTAGGGTCGGTTTGATTCTATATTAGAGGAACTTATCAAATGTCTTGGTTTGGTTACCTTAAATCAATTGTATATTGTGGTTTAGTTGGTTTAGGAAGTTGTATATAAACTGATTGAGTTTGGTTTAATGAGAATGAGAAAATAATTGGACATTTCATTTCTTCTGTTACAGAGAGGAAATGTTTTCTAATATGGTATCAGATGAATTTTCTTGCTCCAATATCTGATTTCTCTTCGATTTTCTCTTCGATTTTCTCTTCTTTTCATGATTCTGAACCGATTAATCACTTTCATTCATCTCATTTGGAGCTCGTCCAGCTCAATTTCTTCGAAAATGGTTTGGAAAGGGGGAAAAGCTAGAACTCGCACTATGTCGAATGGTGATATTGAGGATGATCGGAATACTACCGATGATCGTTTCGTTGGTGAACATTCGTCCAGTGTTCCAAAACAACCATTGGATCATCGATTTTTTTTGAAAACTCAATCTGATTCGTCATCGCCTAATATAGATGTGTACAACAACATTCACAGTCCATTCTTCTTACATTCTGTTGATCATCCAGGTTTATCAATCGTTTCTTACACTCTTGATGGAACTAATTACAAAAACTGGTCAATTTCTATGAGAATTAGTCTTGATGCAAAGAATAAACTGAGCTTTGTTGATGGTACTCTATTACGACCGGATGAAGATGATTGTTCTTTTAAAATTTGGAGTATATGCAATTGTTTGGTTAAATCCTGGATTCTTAATGTTGTTAATAAGGAGATCTATGACAATATATTGTATTGCAATGATGTTGTTGAAATGTGGTATGATTTGTTTAGACGACTTAAGGTGAGCAATTTTCCACGCAAGTATCAACTAGAGCAAGCAGTTATGTCTCTTCAACAAGGATCTCTTGATCTCTCTACTTACTATACCAAGAAGAGAACTCTCTGGGAACAACTTGCTAATAGAAGAACAAGAACAGTTAAGACTTGTAATTGTGATCAGGTTAAGGAACTTCTTGAAGATGCATAAACTAGTAGAGTGATTCAGTTTCTTATGGGACTTAATGACAATTTTAACAACATCAGGGGACAAATTTTGAATATGAAGCCTCGTCCTGGACTCACTGATATCTATAATATGCTAGATCAGGATGAAAGCCAGAGGATCATTGGTTCTAATAAGCTTTCTGGTGTTCCTCAATCTATTCAGTCTCTTGATACTAATGCTTCCATTATGGTTGCACAGGGTCCTACTCAGAAGCTTAAATGCTCTCATTTTTCAAAACTTGGTCATACAGTGGATAAATGCTACAAGCTCCATGGTTATCCACCTGGTCATCCAAACAAGGGAAAGAAAGGCAACTCTACTGGTTCTGCCAACATTGTTACTAACTCAGCTTCTTCTCCAGATGATCTCAGTTCAGACGATGTTAAAGACCATATGACTAAGGATCATGTTCAGACTTTAATCTCCTACTTAAGTTCCAAGCTTCAGTCTCATAGTGACATATCTACACCTGGGAAAGTTGTTGCTTCGACTTCATCTTCTGTACCAGTGGTTAATCAAATTTCTGGTACATTCCTTTCTCTCTACAATCTCTCTTATTATGATATGTTGACATCTTCTATATCTCAAGAAACTGATGTGTCTCTTAGGTCTTGGGTTATAGATTCGGGTGCCACTCATCATGTTACTCATAATAGGGAATTGTTTGTAGACTATAAGGCTTTAGACCACATTTTTGTTAATCTTCCCAATGTTAAGACTGTTAGAATAGAAGGTATAGGTTACATTCAGATTACAGATGCCATTTCTCTCTACAATGTTCTGTATATTCCTGAATTTAAGTTCAATTTGTTAAGTGTTAGTGTCATAACAAAGACTTTACAATATAAAGGTAGTTTCAATTCTGATGAATGTCTTATTCAGGATTTTACACGGGAGTTGATGATTGGTCAAGGTAGTCAAGTTGGCAACTTATATGTTCTAAATTTGGGTAAATTTCATGCTAGTGTTTCTAATGTTTCATGTACTTTTTCATTCTGTGGTTCTTCTCAAGTAGATTCTCCTAGGTGGCATAATAGATTGGGTCATTCCTCTATGTCTAAGATAGAATCTCTTTCTGATGTATTGCATTTTCCAAAGAATAAAATGAATAAAACTACTGATCATTGTCACATTTTTCATCTTGCAAAGCAAAAACGTTTGAAATTTACTTCAAGGAATAATCATTGTTCAAAACCTTTTGAATTAGTTCACATAGACACTTGGGGCCCTTTCTCAGTTGCCACTACTGATGGTTTCAAGTATTTTTTAACCATAGTTGATGATTTTAGTAGGGCCACTTGGGTTTATTTACTTAAACAAAAATCGGATGTTTTGCATGTTTTTCCTACTTTTTCTCAATTTGGTTGAAACTCAATATGCATCTAAAGTTTGCTCTGTAAGGTCTGATAATGCTGATGAGCTTAAGTTTACTGATTTGTTTTTAAAGAAAGGTATCCAGTCTTTTCATTCTTGCCCTAAAACTCCTGAACAGAATTCTGTAGTGGAGAGAAAGCATCAACATTTACTCAATGTAGTTAGATCTCTGTTATTTCAGTATGGTCTTCCTTTAGAGTATTGGGGGTGGGGGGGATTGCATTTTAACTGCCACTTTTCTCATAAACAGATTGCCTTCTCCTACTTAGATCATAAATCTCCTTTTGAGAAATTAACCTCTCGGGTTCCATATTATTCTATGTTGAAGTGTTTTGGGTGTCTTTGTTATCCATCTACCTCTTCTAAAAATAAGACTAAATTTGATCCAAGGTCTAAAGCTTGTGTGTTTTTGGGATATCCATCATGTTATATGAGATATAAGTTGTTAGACATAGAGACACATTCAGTTTCTATTTCTAGACATGTCATTTTTCATGAGGATATTTTTCCTTTTGTATCTTCTACTATTCCAGAAGGTACAAAACATTTCTTTCCTCATCTTTCTTCACCTGCTTCCCCTGATGATCATTTGTTTCTTAAACAATCATCTTCTGATGGACATCACCATCTTAATGTTCCATCTTCTGAGATTTCTGTTCCATCTGGACTTAAATCTCATAGAGTTAAACACCAACCTAAACACTTGCAGGATTACCATTGTTATAATTCCATATCTTCTCATATTAAGATTACTACTCCATATCCTCTCTCGCCAATTATGTTGCTTATTTGTATGTATCTCATCCTTATCATGCTTTTCTTTCTGCTATCACTAAACTAACAGTCCCCAAAAGATTTTTAGAAGCACAGAAAGAACAGGTTTGGTGTGATGCTATGAAATTGGAGATTGAGGCTTTTATGAGGACAAATACTTGGAGTGTATGTGATCTTCCTGAAGGGAAGACAACCATTGGTTGTAAGTGGATCTATACCATTAAATATCTTGCAGATGGTAGTGTTGAAAGATTCAAAGCTCGTTTGGTAGCTAAAGGCTACACTCAACAAAAGGGTATTGATTTCTTGGATACTTTTTCTCCAGTTGCTAAAATGTCTACTATTAGGATATTTCTCAATCTGGCTGCAAAATCAGGATGGTTTCTTCCTCAATTAGACATTTTTAATGCTTTTCTCCATGGAGATCTTGAAGAGGAATTGTTTATGAAGTTGCCACCTGGTTATGCTACACTTACAGGACAACCTACATCTGATCAGTCTGTTTGAAGATTGCATAAGTCCATATTTGGATTAAAGAAGGCATCCAGGCAATGGTTCCTCAAGTTTTCTTCTACATTACTAGGCTTAGGCTTCCAACGGAGTTATGGTGACCATACAATGTTTGTTAAGCATATACCTGATCTGTTTTTGGCAGTCCTAGTCTATGTTGATGATATCCTTATTGCCAGTTCTACGAATGAGTGTGTTCAACCATTGATTTCTGCACTCAGTTCCGTTTTCAAACTGCGTAATTTGGGAGCTTCTAAATACTTCCTTGGGATAAAAATAACAAGATCTTGTGCAGGCATTGCCTTGTGCCAGCGGAAGTATACTTTGGATCTATTACTTTCCTCTGGTTTTACTGACTGCAAGCCTTCTCGGATTCCTATGGAACCTAATCAGAAGCTTTCTAAGGATAGTGGTGTCTTACTTGAATATGGTAAATCATACAAGCGTCTCATTGGTCAACTTCAGTATTTGACAATCACAAGACCTGATATTGCTTTTGCTGTCTCCAAACTTGCTCAATATTCAGCTACTCCCTGTGATGTTCATTTACAGGTTGTGCACAAGATACTAAGATATTTGAAAGGTTCTGTTGGCCAAGGTCTGTTTTATGCTGCTGATAAGAAATTTGATTTGCGAGTGTTTTCAGACTCTGATTGGGGAGCATGCTTAGATACTCGTCAGTCTGTAACTGGTATGTTGTTTTCTTGGATGATTCTTTGATCACATGGAAGTCGAAGAAACAGTATACTGTTTCTCATAGTTCTGCTGAGGCATAGTATAGGGCAATGTCCTTGGCTTGTAAAGAAATTCTCTGGATTTTACAGGTTCTACATGATCTTCACATTGCTTATACACCTCCTGCTTACCTATATTGTGATAATACCGCTGCCTTACACATTGCTACTAATCAAGTGTTTCACGAGAAAACGAAACATATAGAAATGGACTGTCATAAGGTTCGGGAGGTCATTGTTGCAGGTGTCTTGAAGACCATGTTTGTACGTACAGAGAATCAGATAGCTGATGTTCTCACCAAGGCTTTGTATCCATCTCATTTCAAGGGTCTCATAGACAAGATGTGTGTTATCAATCTTTTTGCACCTTCATCTTGAGGGGGCTATCAAATGTCTTGGTTTGGTTAACTTAAATCAATTGTATATTGTGGTTTAGTTGGTTTAGGAAGTTGTATATAAACTGATTGAGTTTGGTTTAATGAGAATGAGAAAACAGTTGGACATTTCATTTATTCTTTACATTTTTGTTACATAGAGGAAATGTTTTCTAATAGAACTAGAAAATATATGAAATATTCAATTATTAATCGTTTCATGTATTATAGACTTGAAATAAACAAAATTATCCGAAATAAACAAAAAATACTCGAATTAAATTTAAAATACCCAAAATATTTTAAACCAACACAACAACAAACCAATTAGACCACAAAATCATAGTTTAAAAGCCAAAATAAAAAGTCAAAATCCAATTCCACTCCCACTAATATTAAAACCCCTAAATCCTTAACCACAATAATAAAAATTATATATATATATATATATATATATATTCAATTCTACTTTTTGGCTACTGGATCAAAACCAGAACCGAACCAATTCTTCATCTTAGGAACCATATGTTTTTTTGGATGAAACCAGATACGAGCCAAATCCGATTTTTTCAGTTCTTTGATACCGATTTTTCTTTTTCCTTTTTTTTTTCCTAGGCTAGTTGGCTTTAGTATACGTTTCGTGAGTCCAAGAGTGTGCGTGTAGGGGAGTATACCAAATGAAAGTCATTCTACAATGGATATCCTAGCAAAGGCGATAACGGAAAAGCGTTCATGGGAGGAAGCCCAAAATTCAACCATACCAGACATAGAGGCCCCAGTTCGCCATGGTAGACGAGGTCAGAGATTAAAGTGTCAACTTGATGGGTCCTGGAAGGGAACCGATACGAAGTCTGGCTTGGGTTGGTATTGCAGTTCCGGGGATTCGACAACAAAGCTATTCGGTGCCAAAACGATTCGTCGGAGTATATCACCCTTACACACTGAGTTGGAAGCTTTAATGTGGGCCGTTCAAAGTTGTATTGATCACAGGTTGGAGTGTACCGAGTTCGAATCTGATAGCGCATAATTCGTTTCCATGATCCAGTCACCAGAGCAATGGCCAGCCTTCTCCAATTGGTTACATACTTTTGGATTTTTACGTTCTTCTCTACCTTCGTTTTCTATCTCTTTCATTCCTCGTGTTTGTAATAAAAAGACAGATTGTCTTGCCCGGTCCGCAAGAGTTTCTCTTGTTGATCATAATTTTGTAGAACGCAATCCTCTTAGATGGGTAACCATTAACGGAGACTTGACGTTTTATAATAGTTTGGTTGACAAAAAAAAGAGTGTGCGTGTCGTCCTCAACGAAGAAACGACAAGCAGTTTACAAAACCCAACTTTAATATAAACCAATACAGCCCAAAACTCCGGGAGAACAAGAAACTAGTAACACAACATTCTCGAGTTCCTACAAATTGGGAAAAAGGTAATGAAATGAATCCATGAAAAGAGACTTAGGAGCAATTTAGGAGCGAGCAGAAGTAGAAGAAGAGAGAAGGTCTTGAACAGCAATCATGGTGGGCATGGCCGGAATAGATCCTCTCTTTGTGACTGTAATGGCTCCACAAGCATTTGCAAATAGAAGCGCCTCTCTTAGTTTATTCTCATCATTGAGAAGATTGAGATCAGAAGCTAAGCTGTTTAATAGACCGCTCACAAATGCATCACCTGCGCCGGTTATATCAACAGCTTTCACTTTTACTCCACCAACTCTACCTTTAAACTCCTGAGTGTAGTATCTACAGCCATAAGGTCCTTCTGAAACTACAAGAAGCTTTAGATTGGGATGAAAGAGCTTTTGCAACACCACATCATCATCATAAGGATCATCACCACCTGTCAGGAATGTAATCTCATCTTCGCTAATCTGACAAGATTAAGGTACTAGGATGTTTCACCATAATTTGGAGTAGGGGTGGATAAAATAACCAATATCCAAAGAACCGAACCGAATTATGAAATTACCCGATGAATATTAAAATCTATTATCCAAATAAACGGAACCCAACCCAAACCAAACCGAACTACCAAAAATAACCGAACTTAACAAAAAATAAATAATATTTTTTAATTAAATATACGAATAATAAAATTACATGTACTTAAATTACATAATGTTAATTAAAATTTTTTTTTTACTAAGGATTTTTGGTTAAAAATCGAATAGGAACCAAAATACCCAAACAAATTAATTAACTATCCGAATGGATATAAAAAGCTATTATCTGAATAACCAAAACCAAACTCGAACCGAACCAAACTTAAAAAAATACTCGAATGGATAATGAATTCCTATATCCGAACAACCCGAAACCCAAAAGAACTAAACCGAATACCCGAATGCACAAGCCTAACTTGGATTAAAAGAAACATCATACCTTTATAACATCTGCTAAATCCCAAATGCTCATTATCTCTTTCCTTGTAGATTCTTCTGATGGCCACAATGGCAATCCCAAATTTGGGTCATATGATAAGAGACTCCCTGAGTTTTTAGCTATTTTCATAGCTGTAAGTTGAGTTGAGCGGCAAGGCTCCTAGATCAAACTAATAGAACCGTAATGGAAGATCTTGGCCTGTAATTAAAGCAAATGATTTAATCTCACTGAAAATGTGGATCAAATGAGGTAAGAATCTACCTTTTGGATGAGGTTTTTGTCGAGTTCAGATTCAGAGAGAAGCATATCAGCATTTGGGTGTCTGAAGAAGAGAAATTCTCTCTCTCCATCAGCTCTTAGCGTAACAAAGGCGAGAGCAGTCCGTGCTTTGTGATCGAATCTCATCCCGGAGTTATTGACATTGTTAAGCCTTAGGATATCAGCTAACATTCTTCCAAACTCATCATCACCAACCTGAACCAACATTTGTAAAACTAAGATTGGGATTTAAAAACAAAAGAAAGCTTTTTTGATTGATTATAATCAAAACCTTTCTGTTAATTATATGACATAATATAGTATTAAAGGGCCCAAATAGAATTGGCCAAAGGGATGACGTGGGCCGAAGGTCCACGGGGTACGGTACGGTCTATTTTAGGAAAAGAAAATTAATTTTCTAGGTTTTCCTAATGAGATCGGGTTTTGGGGCATTATATAAGGCGTTTTAGTTTATTATAAAAATTAACACTTTGATCAATAAAGAAACCCTAGAGCGCAGAAATTTGCCTCAATCTCTTTCTTTCTAACCTAAATTCGCGAGCGAATTCACAATACTTTCCAATGAAAGCAGAAGAGCCACCAAGTCTAGAGACACCAACAGCTACATTAGCAGGAGCTCCTCCAGGAGCTTTCTTGAAAGCTGGTGCTTCAGCTAGTGAAACACCTCCCACCGTTGGAAAAAAATCGATCAACATTTCACCGAAACAGACCACTAGAGTTTCAGAATCTTTTGTTTCGATCGTTAGTTTCTTGAAATTACCTGTTGGCCCAGATATTGAACCAAAGTTTCTGTTTTGTTTAAAATTATCAATGGAATAATACAAGAAGAAAGTTTCGTTAAGGCAACACTAAAATCAGAGATCTATAGAGCTGATAAACAAGACTTTGGGTATCCTATCTAAGCAAATACCTTAAGCTTACTCCTATCATTGCAATACTTAAGAATCAATCCAAATTCAGGAAGG
>OVAV01002671.1:0-10889 GCA_900406375.1 Iberis amara
TTCGAACGCTAAGGAAAGCCATATTTCTTGTAGTGATTTGACTCATATCCGACAAAAAAAGGTAAACCGTATTTTTTACTCTTCAATCGTGTATGTTAGAGATCATGAAAGTCGGAGGATCAAACAAATAAAATATACCGCATATGAAAAAATCAACGTTGGAAAGAGATGGTCTTCCTCCCATACAGTTAAGTTGTGATACTACGTTGTTTAAAAATGTGATAAACACACTATGATCATGACATTAGTGCATGCATTTTTTTTTCTTTTGGTGAACGTAATTTGTTATTTTCTTTTTGTTCTTTTTATTTTGTTAGATGGATATTTTATTTGAAATTTAAAAATTTTATTTTATTATATTACTCCACTAATTCTTCTGCATCTTCATGCTTATAAGTAATATCAGTGAATAAGAAACTTTCATAGATTTTTTGACTAAACACATAAATTTAAAAACTCTAAGCATATATCATTAGATTATTAAAAACTCAAACGTTTCAAACTTAGAAGAAATTAGGTAACAAAATCTTTATCATATCCAAATTAGTCTCTTCGATTTTTTGAGTCGGAAGAAGTTCGTCTTCTTCATAATACATTTTGTTCAAAATCAATTTTCCGAGACTCACTGGTATTTGTCTTGTTGACTGGTTGTACGTCTTTCTTCTTTTCCTTTTCTTCCATTTCTTCGTTGATATCAAGTTCTTCTTTTTCATTATACGGTTTGTTCAGATCAAAATTTCGAATAGTAATAGAACTTTTTTTTGATAATCTGTTGAAGATTTTCTTATTTGATTTCTCTTTTATCCAATTGTTTTTGTCATATTCTCATTACGTATGTATATATAATAGAGAAAACTTTTTGATAATTGAATAGTTAATGAAATCATTGAACACTCTTCAATGTATTAGGAGTATCACGCGTGATGTTTGATCTTCTTCACTATTTCTTTTTCTTGTAGTACAATAAACTGATATAGAAATGTAATAAAATCTAATAATTTGAAGCAAAAATAAAAACTTAAAACATCTTACATATGGAAACAAAGGGAGTATTATGCATGGTTAACTGATGAAGACAGCCACATCGCTCATACATATATTTTGCTCAATTGTGAAGAACTAGCATAATTTGGAAGGTACTCAAATTAATATAAATATATATAAGATATTTTATAACGAGATTTTATTTAATTTTGATTTTTACAGGGGTATTTGAAAATGAAACGAGAGACAAATATTATGAGCTCGATGAAAGTACGTTAGCTACCATGAAATAAAAAGATTATTCAACCTGGTTATTGGAGTTGGTAAATTTTTGTGCTTTGCATTCCCTGTTTTTTGATGGTTATTGCAACTTATTATTATTAAAGTATAAAACAACACGTTTTGACTTACACAATATCGTATACATGCAGGTTTGAAGTGATAACTCAAATTCTATGTATCCGTTAAGGTTACAAGAGCTTGTGAAAGGATCAATAAGACAATTCACATGTTGGAATGCATATTTCAACACGTTCCTGAATTATTTTTTCTTCTGTGCGCGAATATGATTTCTTGAATATGAACTACGTTTTTGGATGTACAACATTATTGTCAACCGCACTTTAACCACACCTCACTATTTTATCAGTTATTCAATATGTTGTATTATTAACTAGAGACGAGATAGACTAATATATTGTCACGATTCACACATCATAATACTACATCAAATTAATGATTAAATATTAATAAATTAAGTAAAATCACACCTAGTTTAGATGAGTTGTGAAAGAGGGATAAAAAATTTTAGTGCGAGACAAATGTTTGTTACGATTCAAATAAAAAATAGAAGTGTGAGAAATACAGTATGATATTTTTGGGAAAAACAAATTTTGTTTGTGTACAAAAAATGAAAGCGATGCAGTTTGTATTTGAGCTTCAATGATGCGGTACGGGTGCAGATTAATTTTTTCGTAAAGTATTAGAAAAATATTTTAATATTTTTTTAAAAAATAGTTTGTTTCAACCTAAGTGATAATTTCATTTTTTAGTATAAAAATAAATGTATATTTGCAGTTTCTTAAATTGTATGTATTTATCTTAAATATCATTTATAAAAAAGCATATAATATACAAAAAAAGTAAATTAAAATTTTACTTCGACACATGTAGTCAGAGTCATCTTATGAGTAAAATATACCCTAATCCAGATATAAAAAATTGTGTATTTGTTGTATTATTAAAAAAAAATGTGCCCTAAAAAAATGTATACTAGAATTGGGCCAATTTATTTTTGAACTCTAAATTCGTTCTTCTTTGGCCTACCTCCCAAATGGACATGCATGTGGTAAATCAATTTTTTTGTCATCGTAGTCTAGTGGTCTACCACATATTTTTATCTAATTCCACTAGAGATCGAACCACTATATGGTAGAGGTGACTTTAGAGGGTTTGCCATCTAGACTATCAATTCTAGCCGCATGTGGTAAATTATTCAACCATTGATTTTTGTTATACAAAATCGTTTGTTCTTCTTTCTCTACTCTTCTTTTCTCCGACACAAAAGCAAACGCAATCTTCTATTTCTCTCACTCTTTTCCTATATAAACATGCCTTTTCACCGCATGCAACCACACATCCACCTTTATCTCGTATTTTCCCGATCATCTCTCTCTGATCTTCACCTCTCTTCTCCATGGATTCTGAACTTTGGAAATCACTCCAAAATCTATCTCTCGGTGTAGACATGCAGCCTCTTCAGCTATCCAGAGAAACTCGTTTCCAGATTGAACGAGACTCACGACTAAGCATTATTGTCCGCGGCTTGAACCCTGATCAACAGAACCTAGTGGGTATCCGGAATACTATGCCAAAGGCGTGGAGAATGGCTGATCAAGTGCATGGACAGATCAATGATGATGGCACAGTCCAGTTCTTCTTCGCTTCAGAACACCAACTGCTCACAATCCTTGATCGGGGCCCCTGGACCTTCAGAGATTGGGTTTTGGTTATGGATCGGTGGACCAATCGTCACTTTGGTGACTACATGCAAACAGTTTCTTTCTGGATCCGAGTTTACGGCTTACCAAACATCTACCGCAATGGTACTGTCCTTGCTGACCTTTCAGATGCATTTGGATACATGGAGAAATACCGCATCGTTGACCCAACAAGAGACTCACCGGCTGAAGCATGGATGAGGGTCAAAATGGATATCCATACTCCGCTTACTTTCGTTCGTCTCGTCAATCTCGAAGAAAATAGACCACCAACATTCCTTCGTTTCGTCTATGAAAAGCTCCGCAAGTTCTGCTCTACCTGTGGTATGATGTCTCACGACTCTTTTCACTATCCTCTCAATCCGGATCATGCGTCCGAGGACCCCTCAGTTCCATCCTTGGCGGACTTTAATCCGGTTGAAGCTCAGTACCCCCTGCATGCACCTGTGGATTCTCCTCCTGACCAGGAAGCCGATCAATCCACTGAACCAGGTTTACACCTTATGTTACCTCCTCAATCTACTGCGTGGTCCTCCACCATTCAATCCACTACTGTCATACCACCAATCGCTCTTCCATACTCGGTCCCTCCCCCTCTATCTTTCACAGACATCGCGGGTCCATCCTGTCCAGTACCCTCAAGAGGTTCCAAGCGTAAAGCTCTAGAGTGCGAAGATGAAGACGTCAGTCCTCCCAACAGTCAGCGTATCTCGACGTCTCTCACTCTCACTGACTCTCACGGTGTGGTGGTTGCCTCTCAGCCACCACACTCGCCATGAAGCTCATCCACTGGAACTGTCAAGGACTTCGGAGCCCCTTGACAGTTCATCATCTCAAAGATCTCCGTCGAACTCATCATCCGGATCTTCTTCTTTTATCAGAAACCAAAAATCACTCTAGTTATGTATCTCAAGTCGGGAAGGATTTACATTTTGAACACTCTTTTGTTGTAAATCCGGTAGGTGTTAAGGGAGGTTTAGCTATCTTTTGGAATCCTCCAGTAGTCTTGCATTTTCTCACTTCTCCTAGTCAACAAGGTTTTAAATTCTCGGTTGTATGTCCTTCGGTTCCATCTTTTATAATACATTATATTTATGGCTACCCGCATCAGCGTTATCGCTCACAATTCTGGCAATCCTTATCTGTGCAATCGTCCCACTCTAATCCTACCTTGTTTTTGGGAGACTTCAATGAATCCGTAACCTCTCTGAAAAGTCTGGTGGTTCCCGTTTTCTATTACCCTCAGTGCGTCATTTCAACAATTTCTTTCACGCATATGGCCTTCTCGACTTACGCACTCTTGGCGATAAATTCACATGGATTGGTCGTCGCTATGACCATATTGTTCGATGCCGTTTGGATCGAGCTACAACAACTTATGATTGGCATCACTTATTTCCCAATAGCATCGTACACACTCTGCCCTGGATTGGATCCGACCACAGGCTATTATTAGTCTCTTTTAACACTACCCTTGCACTACGTATTAAACATTTCAAATATGACAACCGTTGGAGAAACAACCCCTAAGTTCACCATGTTGTTAAAGAGATCTGGGACAACACGTGCTCTTATATTCATCCTCGATATTTGAGCACTGCACTTACCCATTGTCGCTCTGGCCTCTCCAAATGGCGGCACCAAGCTAATTTGAACTCTAAACGGGCCATAGAAACCTTGAAACATTCCATCCAAGAGGCATATACGGTTCCCACTCCAAACCTTGACTACATCTCCATGCTTAAGTCCAAACTTGCAAAACAGTATAAACTGGAGGAGGAATATTGGTTAACAAAAAGCCGAATCCAGTGGCTACAAGCGGGAGACCGCAATACGGCTTTCTTCCATGCCAAGACATCCCAACGCCGAGCTCTTAATCGTATCACTCTCATCCAAGATAGTCAAGGGAACACTCACACCACGGACACAATGATCAAACATACTTTCATTACTTACTTCAACCAACTCTACACATCCAACTCCCCACCTAATCATGACAATGTGCTACAATTTATCACTCCCACGGTTACACCATCAATGAACACTTCCCTTGAACAACACGTCACTGAATCAGAGTTATTCTCAGCCATCAAGCAAATGGGCCGTGATAAAGCCCCTGGGCCAGACGGTTTTACTGCGGGTTTCTATAAGGATCATTGGTCGGTTCTCAAATCAAGCCTCCTCCGTTATGTCAACCACTTCTTAGAACAAGATCTTTTCGACGAAACCTTGAATCACACACACATTTGTCTCATACCAAAGGCACCTAACCCAATTCAGGTTACCGACTTTAGACCCATTAGTCTCATAAATGTGGCATACAAAATCCTATCCAAGGTCCTGGCTAATCGATTAAAAAAGGTTCTCCCAACCATCATCTCCCCCTCACAATCCGCTTTCATAGCCGACCGACTCATTACCGATAACATCCTTATCGCCCACGAATTGCTCCACTCCATCTCCAAGCGTAAACTCAAACAACCATACTTAGCTTGCCAGCTTGAAATTAGTAAAGCTTTCGACCGAATCGAGTGGTCTTTCCTTCTGTCACTCATGTCTAAGCTTGGCTTCTCAGCTAAATGGTGTAGATGGATTTCTGCTTGTGTCTCCACTGTTACTTATTCAGTACTCATTAATGGCTAACCATCCGGTTTCATCACACCGTCCCGGGGTTTACGACAAGGAGACCTTCTATCTCCGTACCTTTATCTGATATGTACAGAAGCCTTAATCAGATGATACAAGCGGCTATACTTAATGGCTCCTTACATGCTTTTCAGGCTAGCCGAGGAGGTCCGAAAATATCCCATCTGCTCTTTGCTGACGACTCTCTTATTTTCTGTCAAGCAACACATGCTGAATGCACCACACTACTTACCCTCCTCAACACCTATGCCACGCACAGCGGCCAATTGATCAACTACCAAAAATCCCAGGTTAAATTTGGTAGGGGGGTCCCGGCACATACTCAATCACACCTTGCTGCTTTGCTTAAGGTGCAAATTACTCCTACATTCCGTCGATACCTCGGGCTCCCAGAACTCCAAGGACGTATATCGAAGGCCACTTTTCATTCACTATTGGACCGTGTAACTTTAAAAATAGAATATTGGTCGAACCGATTTCTTTCACCAGCAGGCCGGGAAACACTTCTTAAAGCCATCCTCCAAGCTTTGCCTACATACACAATGTCATGCTTCAAATTACCTGCCTCTCTCATTCATTCCCTCACCCAAGCTTTCCGTCGTTTCTGGTGGCGCAACTCAACAACAACACACGGTATACCCTGGGTCGCTTGGCATAAACTGACTTACCCGAAAAGACAGGGTGGTCTGGGCTTTAGGGAACTTGCGGATTTTAATACGGCCCTCTTGGCTAAACAAGGCTGGCGAATCCTCACTCATCCTGCGTCCCTTTTAACTCAGGTACTGAAGCACAAGTACTTCCGGAATACAGATTTACTCTCTGCCTCTCTTCCCTCCACTGCGAGCTATGGATGGCGCCACATTTACCGAAGTCTACAACGAATTAAGCCTGGCTTTTTCCTCACCTTCGGTAATGGAAACACAATACAAGCCTTCAGGGATCCTTGGCTCAAGCCAACTGACCAACACCCACACCCTTACCCTTCACAACTACAACCTCATTCTCTCCCTCAAACAACCCTGGCAAACTTTTTCCTCTCCGATGACCAAATCACCTGGGACGTCACGAAACTGCAAACCTATATCCACCCTGCTGATATCCATCGTATCTTGTCCATTCGTCCTTCTACCTCCCTCGCACCCGATACCATCACATGGCCTTTCACATCTAATGGAGTAATGGACATTATACAGTCCGCTATGGGTATCATTACCTCCACTCCCCTCCGCATACCCATGTTCTGCGCACTGACCCACTATACGGCCAACTATGGAGATGGCCAATCCCCCCTAAAATCCGTCACTTTTGGTGGCGTGTACTTCAAAATGGACTACCTACACTGGCCAACCTTCGCCTACATGGTATTCCCCCTTCCCTCAACATGTTTGTTTTGTGGTGACCACGACGAAACCATCCTTCACATTCTCTTCCAATGTAGAGTAAGTCGCGAAATATGGGACCTATCTCCCATCCCCAACGACGCACTTGACCCAGATCACACCACTATCTCAGCACGATTAACCTCTTTAGCCTGCAATTACCCGTCCCTCATTCCCCTGTTTAGCTCACTTTCTTGGAGATTATGGAAAATACGTAACGACCTTTGCTTTAACAACAAGCGTTGGCCAATACCTCTGGTTATCACAAAGGCAATCCAAGACTCGAAGATGTGGCTCCAGGAGGTCGTTCCACCAGAACCCCCAACAAACACCTCCCACGAACAACGCCAGCCAACCCACAATCACGATCAACTGCGTCCCCTCTCACCACGGCCGACATCACCCCTCTACTGCTTAGTTGACGGTTCATGGTGCAATTCCACAACTCCATGTGGTATCTCCTGGGCACTCTACAATAACAATCCAACTCAGCTCCTCGCCATTGGTTTTTGCTCTCTACCTCCCAAGCCTTCACCACTCATCGTCGAAGCAGAAGCCTTAATATGGGCCGTTACTCAGCTTCATTCTATGGGGTACCTATCTGTCTCTTTTGGAACGGACAGTATTATGCTCCTCCAAGCGCTTCATGCAACGGCTGACACCATCATTTCCAACTCCCTCCCATCTTCACCGGTTGCTTCCTATTGCTACGACCTTCTTTATACTATGTCTCTTTCCTCTTTTTTCCATGTTCCTAGAATATCTAATATCATAGCTGATCAATTCGCGAAGTCTGCGCGACTCTCCCTCGCGTACCCAACGATTCGTTGGGTTGTACACCAACGTTAATAAATAAAACCATGGTTGACAAAAAAAAAAATACATTTTTCTAAATCACTTCCATTAACAAAATCATGTAAAAACATGCTCTTTTGTACTAAATCATAAAAATTATGAACTTTTAAAAGACCTCTTAAAATTTAAAATTCAGTTATTTAAAATATTTATTTTTATTAATTGAGTCATTTTGTACAAAAAAATTAACTGTAACGAAAGTTAAATATTGATTTTTTTGGGCGCTAGCACGACATAGCCAACATAAAATACATGATTTAAATGGTTAAATTTAAAATTGAAGACTCATATGACTTTTTAAAAGTTTAAGGTCTTTTTGGTCTTAATATGAAAGTTCCAAACAAAATTAGAAAATTTTTGAAAATTTCAGAGAATTTTTTGGTATTTTTCGCTGATTTATATTTCTTTATTGTGCACAAATTTTGTTATAGAAACGTTAAAGTTTTTACGAAGGAAATGAAATTGTGATTACATGTATGTTTATGTTTTATATTCTAAATGCAAGCTCCTGACTGAAATTTTGATTGGATCAATCACACAAATAATGTAATTACTCCTTGTTTGGATTTTATTTATCTTATTTGCTATACCAATTACATATGTTCACAATTTGATACTAGTTTAAATATCTTCCATTATAATAATCCAACTAAATTGGTGGAAAAAGATAATTCAACCAAATTCGCTAAACCGATTTATAATAATATATTCTTTTTTATTTAGCGTATGTAAATATCATGACTCTTTCCTAAATTTGAAAAATTCATGATGTTTATAGACACATAAAATCAATTTTAACTCATGTGATTTGTTAATAATTTAGTGTATATATAAACATACTATATTTTCTTAAATTTTGAAAAATCATGATTTTTATATATACATTAAATATTAAAAATAATATTTGTGACTGAGGTTTGAAATAATTATATGATTTGTATGAGCAGTCCAACTGAATTTCTAGTCAACTAAGAGTTTGAATTTAAATCTACAAAGATGTAATCGCAATAATTTAACAATACAATTCTATAAAGATGAAATCGCAAAATTTGTACACAATAAATAAGTTAAAAATCAACAAAAAAAGCCAAAAAAATTCCAAAATTTTCAGCTGTATACCAAACAAAACCTTGAAGTTTAAAATTTAAGCAAAAAAATCTTGAAATTTTAAGGATTCATTTAAATTCATAATTTTAAAATTTAACAATTTAAATCACGTATAACAATGTTTTATATTGACTAAACCGTCTTAGCCCCACAAAGTCAATGTTTAACTTTGAGATTTTTTTGAGCAAAACGATCTAATCAATGAAAATAACAAAATAAGTGTTTTAACTTTTAAATGATCAAATTTAAAAACAGAATATTAAATTACCCGTTTAAAATTTGAGATGTGTTTTTCCTATATTTTAAATTATGATTTTTCGGTATTTTTCCTAGTAAAAAAGTATAATCAATAAAAAAAAGTGAGATATGATCCTACTCATCATTTCGAGAGAAAAAAAATTGATTTAGCAACCTTTTTTTGTTAACAACATTAGTTTTATGTTAAATTGAGGTAACATGCATTTGGCAATATAAAAGCGACATTAACTTAAACCACTAATTTATAAATTACAAGTTCTTCTTAGCTTGGGAATCGTTTAAAATAAAGAAACCAAAGATCAACACGGCAAAGGTTTGGGAAATTCATTGATAAAAGTCCAAATTAGTTTTGAATAAATCATTGACTATATGATTATATGTCATTACGTGGAACATGACTTATTATTGTTGTTTTAATGGCTTATCATGAGAGATTTGATTTAATCTTTTGATCGGACTTTTATAGTTTTGTCATCATTTATTGAGACAAACCGGAAAAGGAAGATTTATCCACAAACGACCGCATTTATGGTTGTTGGCTCATCTCATCAACCGATATTGTATTTTGCGGTCGCCTAATTATTATCAATCAACATCAAAGAGTTTATTAAACAATGATCAAGCCCAATTTTTAAACAATAAAAAAGATTGAAAATATGTAAATGGGCCTACAATAGGCCCATTGGTGGATAGTGAGTGTGTCTTTACAAAAGAGGAAACATCTCCTGACTCACTGACCCCACTCCCTGCACAAACAAAACTCTGTGCGATTCTTCAATCACTATTTATAATTTTTTTTTTTTTTAAATGGTTTTAATATTTTCATTGTAGTTGATTCAATATGCTTGAATGTGTCGCACTTCCATGAAAACAAACAAAATTCTTCGCACTTGCAGAAGAACATATTAAAAAAGTTAGATAGTCTAGTTTACACATGATATGGTGGGCACTCAGAGAAGATGCAAAAGAAAAAAACATATCATCAATCACAATGACTTTATAAACTTTTAGCGTATGTGCTTTTACCATTTTATTTTCTCAGGACCATCTAACTATTATAACACTTGGTTGCTTTTTTATAGAAAATTTTCATTGCTTTTGTAAAATATTTACAAGCATAGCTTCTTATTTATTTTTAAAAACATCAAATAATTAAAGACATATTCAAAAACTTCGAACTGGTTCTATTAGAAAACATAAAAAAATGAACGTCATAATCAGGGTTTTTTTTAGAGATAGAAAAAAACTACATTTAGTGGTTTTAAAAAAGGCAATATCATCATATAAAACATTAGATAAAATAAAAATATATTTGCTTATTTAATTATTTTCTCTTTTTTGTTAAAAAAAATTAACTGATTTTATTGTTAAGTAGTTTTTTTGTTTGTTAATATCATAAAACTATTTTCTCGGACATGACTATATATATGAATCCCAAGTTACAGCGTAATATGTTTCTCGAAAAGTTATTTATCTATCTATGTCGACTATAATATTTTTTGGAATTACGAGAATTTGATGAATCCTTGGTTAATGTACATAATGTATCATGCATTTTCACAAGTTGTAACTTCAAATCAAAGTATAAGTATTGGATTTGAATCTCTTAGGACATCTCTAATGGTTAGCTTCATTTTTTGCTTCAAAAATACACTTTCTT
>OVAV01002672.1:229-10888 GCA_900406375.1 Iberis amara
CAGCTGAACTTCGTTGAGGCTGCCTACGTACCAACATATTGGGATCAAGCCATCGGTAGTTCTCCTTTTTTTCTACTTTTAGAAATGGAATTTCTTGAGTTTCCTGGCGTTCCAAGAGTGTGAGGTTGGTTTTCCTGCCATTGTCATGATTTCGTAGACCCCGTCTTTGACGACTCGGGATACTAGGTAAGGACCTTCCCATCTTGCGCCAAGCTTCCCTGCTTTATGTTCGGCGGTGTTCACAAAAGTTTCGCGAAGGACGAGATCCCCTTCGACGAATTGCCGCGTCTTAACGTTCTTGTTATAGTACCTAGGTGATGCATATTGATAGTTTTCTAGTCGTAATAGAGCTTTGTTGCGCTCTTCTTCGAGGTCGTCAAGGTGACTTTCCAGTAGCTCGTCGTTGAGGCTGACGTCGCCAGGCATAATGGCCCTGTGAATAGTGCTGACGTTGACTTCGGCAGAAACAAGGGCTTCAATCCCATGCGATAGAGAAAAAGGAATACTGTTCGAGGTGTTGTTCGGTAGGACCATAGGACGTCGTCGAGCTTGTCTGTCCAGAGTCCCTTTTTCCGTTCGAGGTGCTTCTTTAAGCCATCCACTATCGACTTTTTTATGGCTTCAGCTTGGCCGTTGCTTTGGGGGTAGCGAGGTGTAACTTGATTTAAAGTTATCTTCCAAAGTGCGCAGAAATTGACGAAGATTTTTAAGGGAAAGTTCATGCCGTTGTCCGTGACGATTTCGTATGGTAACCCGTGTCGGCAGATGATGTTTCTCTAGACGAAACCTCGGACCTCGTCGACCGGTATTTTGGAATAAGCTTCGTCTTCGACCCATTTGGTGAAATAGTCGGTCATGACAAGTAGATACTTCTTTTTCCTTGATTCGGGGAAGGGGCCAACGACGTCCATACCCCAACGCATGAATGGGTATGGGATGACTGCCGACCTGAGCAGCTCCATGGGGGCATGGTTAAGTGGTGCGTGCCGTTGACAATATTCGCAGCGCTTGGCATAGTCGTGGCAGTCGGTGGTCATAGTAGGCCAGTAGTGTCCATTGCGTCTTATTCAAAGGGCGAGGGAGCGACCCCCATAATGGTTTCCACCAGCGCTGTCATGAGCCTTGACCATGACCCTGGTCGCTTCGTCTTTGCTGACGCAAGTCAGAAGTTTGTTGTGCGTGCCTTTTCGATACAGGGCCTAATTGACTGTTGTGTAGTTTGCGCTTCGTGACTTGAGGCGTCATGCCTTCCATTTGTCGCTTGGGACGGCACCTGTAAGCAGGTAAATCAGGATTTTGGCTCGCCAGTCGCTGTTACCGGTCACTATGATGTCTGCACTTGTAGCCTGATCGGTGTTTACTGTGGCGACGATGTCAAAGTGTATGCTCGGCTGCTCGATGACATCGATAGGAATTTTTCTTCGCTCCTTTGGTCCCGACGCAATCTCAACCAATGCGTCGGCAGTTCGGTTTTCGGCCCTTGGGATTTTGGTGACTTGGCAAACATCAAACTGTGATGTAACATGTTTGAGCACCGCGAGATATTTATCCATCTGCTCATTTTTAGCGTCGTACTCGCCGTTGAATTGACTGGCGACTAACTGAGAGTCACAAAAGGCATGGAGCAGCTTGGCGCCGAGGCCCCTTGCGAGGCGTAGACCGGCAATTAAGGCTTCGTATTCTGCTTCATTGTTGGATGCGGTAAAACCGAGGCGGAAAGACTGCTCCAGGATTTCGCCTGTTGGTGACTCGAGTTGGATGCCGATGCCGGCGCCCTGGCGACAGGAGGATCCGTTGATTTATAGCTTCCAGACTTTGGTCCTTGCTTTGTCGCCCGTGAGCGCGGGTGGTATTTTGTGATAAAATCGGCTAACACTTGGCTTTTAGCGCTTGTACGTCCGTGGTACTCGATGTCGTCCTCGTTGAGCTTGATGGCCCAATTGATCATACGTCCGGATTGTGTGGGGCTGTGGAGGATGATACAGATGGGGTAAGTTGTTAAGACGGCAATTGGATGAGATGGAAGTATGGGCTTAGATTTCGTGCGATGGTGACAATCGCGAACGTTAGTTTTTCCATAACCAGGTACTTGAGTTCCGCTCTTGTAAGAGTTTTACTAACGTAGAAGATCGGACGCTGTTCTCCTCGGTCTTCCTTGACGAAGATGCCGCTAACCGCGACTGAAGACAACGAGATATAAAGAAAGAGCGTTTCTCCCTCATCCGGCTTGGCTAAGATAGGTGGTTGCGGGAGGTAGGACTTCACCTGCTGGAACGCCTTTTCGCATTCGCTATCCCACTCGAACCTTCTGTTTCCCTTTAGCAATTGATAGAAGGGTAAACATCGGTCAGTTGAGCGGGAGATGAATCGATTGAGCGCGGCAATGCGACCTGTGAGACGCTGGACTTCTTTGGGAGTTTTGAAGGAACGCTGGTCGATGAGAGCCGTTATCTATTTAGGATTTGCTGCGATACTCGTTTAGTGACCACGTAGCCGAGGAACTCGCCTGATGCGACCCCGAACGTGCCTTTTGACGGGTTGAGTTTCATGTTGTACTGGTTGAGTATGTTGAAACAGTCCTGCAGATGCTGGATGTAGTCTTTGGCGATGAGAGACTTTACGAGCATGTCGTCTATGAAAACTTCCATTGACCGGCCGAGGTGGGTCGCGAACGTGCGATTCACGAGTCGTTGGTAGGTTGCCCCCACGTTTTTGAGTCCAAATGGCATGACTTTGTAGCAGTACGTGCCACAGTCTGTGATGAGCAATGTCTTTTCTCTATCATCAAGATGCATCATTATCTGATTATACCCCGAGAAGGCGTCCATGAAGGAGAGTAATTCGTTTTCCGCGGTTGCTTCCACTAGGCGGTCAATGTGCGGTAAAGGAAAACAGTCTTTCGGACAGGCTTCATTGAGGTCAGTGAATTCAATGCACACTCGCCATTTTCTGTTCTTCTTTTTGACGACCATAGGATTGGCTAACCACTCTAGGTACTTGACCTCGGCGATTGAGCCTGCTTTCAGAAGTCGGCCGACTTCGTCATTTACTGTTTGGGAGCGCTATGGTCCCAATTTTTGCCGCTTTGTTTTATGGGTTTAAATGTGGGTTGTACGTTCAGTTCGTGACAGGTGATCGCACGATCTATCCCCTTTATGTCATCCATCGACCAGGTGAATGTTGAGGTGTTGTCCTTCAGGAAGGCGATGAGTTGTTCGCTTAGTTGGCTGTCTAGGTTGCTGCCGATTCCTACCGTTCTATCTGGTAGCCGCTCGTCGATACTGACCTAGTCGATCAGCTCGCATATGAGGGGTCCTTTGTGATGGTGTCCGACATTTTAGCCTCGATGCCCCCCCCCCCAGGTGTTGTAGTTGCTATAAGAAAGTTTTCGCCTGTTGCTTGTGCTTGGTGAGGAAACAAGTTCGAGCGTCTCTTAGATTACCTCGGATAACGTGGGTTCCGATGGCGGTTGGGAACTTGACACATTGATGGTAGGTCGATACTGCGGCTTTCATGTCGTTTAACTAGGGAGTTCCCATTATCGCGTTGAATGTCGGATGTTTGTCGATCACCATGAATTTGGTAAATCTCGTCTGAGATCCTTCCTGGACTGGGAGGCGGATCGTGCCAATGGTGTTTACCGTTTCACCGCTGAAGCTCGTAAGTGGGTGGATCGTGGTTTTGATGGCGGTATCGTCGATCTCCATCTTGGTCAACGTATCTTTGAAGATGTTATCTACCGAACTGCCGGTGTCGATGAGGATTCTTGACACTTCTGTGTCCGCGATGACGAGCTCTATGATTAGAAAGTCGTTGTGGGGGGTAGCTTAGCCCGTCGGTATCACTGTCGATGAATCGCATCGGCTTAGTCGAATACGTTCTTAGGATGGCATCCGGCGTGAAATTTGTTACGTCGAAAGCCCGAAGGCTTAATTCTTTGAATGATCTGATGGAATCTCTGCACTATGTCAACCCTCCCATTATGACATTTATTCTTCTCCTAGGATTTGGGAGCACGTCGTCACGTACGTCCTCGTCTTCGCTATCGTAGTCGTTTCGTTGGTGTTGGCCTTGCGGAGGGACCATGTCGTCTGCTACAGGTTGTCTAATGGTATTCTGCGCGTGGTTCACCCTTCCGTGTCCTCTTCCTCGGCCCCTTTTTTGTCCGCCAGTTATCTTAGCTATGATTTCTCTACTCCGGAATTTTCCTAAGAGGATGTTCTGGAGGTGCCTGTATTCCTCTGTGGTGTGCCATTTCCTCTTGTGGAACTCACAGTACCTTTCTTCATTTCCTTCTGTTGGGACGATCTTGCCATTTGCTATCCCTGACTCCGTGGTTGTCGTATTGACTTCTTTTGGCTTTTTGCGGAAGTAGTTTAGTGTGAAATGTTGATTCGGTTCAGTGGGGTGGTCTGTATTTTTCCTTAAAAGAGGTTCTTAGGACTTTTGTTCGAGGTGTTTTTTTGCCATGATGGCTCTTTCTTCTTCTACTTCGATGAACCGACTCGTGCGATGGAGAGCGTCTTCGAGGGTCTGTGGTTGATTTATGAGTAGTTCGTCCTTGAAACGTGAGTTACACCAGAGGGACTTCCGTAGTGTTGCGATGGCTGATTCTTTGTTGATATATATTTGGGAGGCTATGTTTTTGAACCTGTCAAGAAAGGTTCGTAGTGATTCCTTGGGTTCTTGGGATAGGCTCCATAGATCGACTGAGCTGGTTTTCTTCGTGATGAACATTGAGTAATGCTTTATAAAAACTGCGGAGAGCTATTGAAAACTCCCGATAGAATTTGGTGTGAGGCTAGAGAACCAGCTGATTGCTGCTCCGCTTAGGTTTTCATCCAGCAGAGCCTGGCGTCTCTTTCCCATTATGCGAAGTTGGCTCGGCCAGTTGCTATGGTGAATGCAGTCAAGTACTTTTGTGGATCTTCTCTTCTGTCGTACGTCGAAACCTTGAACTTGTTGATATGTCTTATTATCGTGCTTGTTATTCTTCTGTTGAATGGGGTGCATTGTGCTTCTTCTAATACGCGGTCCAGTTCGGGTGCCGAGCTGACCGCTTGGTGCATTTGAGAGTTGATTTCCCTGATTTGGTCTTGGATGCAGAATAGTTCGTCGGAAGTTGGTGGACCGCCAGAGTTATCGCTTGGGTGTTCCAATTCGGTACTCCTTGACTGGATTCCTATTCTTAGAACGTCTTCTGGTGGAATATCGTCGAACAACCGACGGTTTACACGATGGCGAGTTGAAGGAGTGCCATCGCGTTTGAGCAGCTGCGACATCGCTGCGCACTTGAGCTTCATCTCCACAGATTCCTGCTGGAACCAGGCTGTTTTTCCCTTTGTTGTTCGAGGGCGTGCATTACTACTGAGAGGGTCAGCTCCTAGTCCTGGCGGTAATTCGTATTTTTTTCCTCTGCGTTGCGTTCCTTTTCCGCGTTGCGTTCCTTCTCCGTGTCATGCACCTCTTGTTCCCTGTCTTGTTCGTATTGGTTGTGAGTCTCGTCTTGGTTTTTCTGGATGTTATCGGGATCCGGCGTATTCTCTTTGTCGCTTGGTTCTGATTGTCGTCCATTGTTGGATGATCTGTCATGCTTGGTAGATTGATGTGATATTTTGATTTATGAAGAAAGGGTTCCCTACAGACGGCGCCAATTGTTGAAACAAGGATTCAACCTAATGAAATTGAACAATAGATTTAACTTTTAGAATTCTTTTGTATGTCTTTTTTTATTTCCCTATTTATAGATACAAGATAGGAAATTTAGGTTAAATCTCTTTACACAATATTCCTTCTAAATATTCGGAAATATTCCATAAATATTTGTATATATCTTCTAATAATATTTGGAATACTCCTTAATAAAGATTTTCCTAATTTCTTAATTGTTGGCCTACACCGAGGTGAGCTCGCCTTATGCCGAGGTGATCTCGTCTTGTGCCGAGGTGAGCTTGTCTTGTGTTGAGGCAGACTCATCATGGATTATGCAACCCTAAACTAAGGGCTTTATCTTGAGGTCCACAAATACGTTTTCATGCTCAAATCGAATATACCGGGTCAAATTATCAAATTGGGTCTATGATCGGTGTGTCAACCTTGGTATCAATACAGGTTAACGCATAGAGGCTTCTATCTTGTGCATAAGTCTTTATTGTGTTTCAGGAGATGGATAATAGAGATCTCTCGTATGTGAGTTGCATCGATTGTGAAAGAGTATATGAACAATTTTTGTTCTTTTTTTGTAAATATAAAGAAGTGAAAAAAATATATATATAAATAAGAAGCGATAAAAAAATTTAAGCTAAAAATGTTCAATCAAAAGGAAGGCATAAGATTTCTTTTTTTTTTTTTTGAATTTGGATGAAAATGTGGTTTTGTTATGATTTTTTTATTTCTTTCATGTAAAAGGAGTACGGAGAAGAAGAAATATGAAGTTCTAGAAAAGATAACAAAGGAAAGAAAATTTTTAAAAAAAGTAACGTATGTTTTTTTCTTAGAAAAGAGAACCAAGAGAAAACATAGAAACCTTGTAAGTGGTGTTGGAAAAGAGGGGAAATCAAAGGAAAATATCTAGCTTTCCGAAGCTTATACCTTGAATTCAGAGGCATATTGAATGCTTGAATTATAGAAGCACATAACTTAGATTCAGAGGTCTATAATATACTTGAATTGAAGAAGTTCGAGGGCTTAGATTCAGAGGTTCATGATAAACTTGAATTATTGGAAGCATTTGGCTTAAAAGAAAAACGAGAAAAAGAAGTTTCATAGTTAGATCGAAACTTGGGAGCAAACCTGCTCTGATACCATATTAAATGTGATGAAAGATTAACACCTTAGTGTATATGGAAAATTATATTTAGCATTCATGAATATAACGATAGAGACATATATATAGAGTGAAGATCTTTCCTAAGCTATGATAACTACAAATTTACTAATATCTAAATAATAATTACATGATATATCAACATAATGAATATGATATCATATGATTTGTATCCGGATACAAAATTTGGATACTAATTTTTTGATATCCAAAAAATCTGAATATTTAGGATGCTAAAAAAAGTAGAGTTTGGATGCAAAATCTGGATCCAAAAATGAGGAAATGAGTTTTTTTTTTCAAAAACACGGAAAAATGATTTTTCAACAAAAGCGCAAAAACGCGATTTTCCGCGAACACAAAAACGTGATTTTCTGTCAAAAACACGAAAACGAGATTTTTCGCTAAAAACGAAAAACGAGATTTTCCACCAAAAATGAGGAAACATGATTTTCCGCAAAAAATACAGAATTTTCGTCCAAAAAGCGGAAATGTAATTTTCCGCCGAAAATGCGATTTTCCGCAGAAAACGCAGAAATGCGAAAACGCGATTTTCTACAAAAAACGAAAATACGCAATTTACCGCCGAAAACGCAGAAACGTGATTTTCAACCGAAAACGCGAAAACGTGATTTTTCACCAAAAACGCGGAAACGTGATTTCCACCGAATACTCAGAGATGCGATTTTCCGCCGAGAATGCGAAAATGCGATTTTCGGCCAAAACGCGGAAACGATATTTTTCGCCAAAAACGCTGAAACACGATTTTCCGCCAAAACGCGAAAACACGATTTTCTTCAAAAAACGACGAAACACGATATTCTGCCAAAAACGCGAGATCGCGATTTTCCTCCAAAAACTCGGAAACACGATTTTATGCCAAAAACGCAGAAACGCGATATTTCGCCGAAACGCAGAAACACGATTTTTTGCCTAAAACACAGAAACGCGATTTTCTGTCAAAAACGTAGAAACGCAATTTTCTGCCAAAAACGCAGAAACAGTATTTTCCGCCGAAAACGTAGAAACTCAGAAACGTGATTTTCTGCCGAAAACGTAAAACGCGATTTTCCGTCGAAAACGCGATTTGCCGCCGGAAACGCAGAAACGCGATTTCCGCCGAAAACGCAGAAACATGAGTTATCCACATTAACCGAATAACTCGAACTGAAAATTCAGAATACAATATCGAAAATCAAAATTCCCTAAATAATCGGAACTAAAAATTGAAAACCCTACAAAAATAAAGTCTTGGTTATATGTAGTGTTTTCGTAAAAAAAAAAAACCCTACCTCAAATAAATCCGACCAAATCTACTCGGTTTCTATTTGGATTTTATATAGTCATACTCAAAAAACAAAAACTTGAATTACTCAAATCAAATTCGGATTGAAAACAAGAAGTCCACCCCGCTTGGCATGCATAACAAACAACTCCAGTTCTAAGAAAAAAAACTTAATTTCCAATTACGGAGATTATAATGAAATCGAAGTAAACCAGAAATTTTAAATAATAAGTGAAGTATAAAACAAATTGTTCGACCCCAATTTAATCCTACTNGAAAAAAAACTTAATTTCCAATTACGGAGATTATAATGAAATCGAAGTAAACCAGAAATTTTAAATAATAATTGAAGTATAAAACAAATTGTTCGACCCCAATTTAATCCTACTCAGTGGTAGAGAATTAACTCGAGAAGTGAGTCGTACCCGGGATCGAGCAAGAAATTGGTACCCGAATTGAGAGAGTAAAAGAAAATTATTTAAAAGGTCAACACTCTAATACGGTAGAGAAATTCTCAAACAGTAAGATACTAAGATATTTATACGAGGTAATCTAAAGTAACACCTTTTACATATTGAGAGAGAAGTCTATTTACATTCTAATATGATAGAAGAATTCCCAAACAGGAAAATACTTGTAGACTGCAAGAAGTTGTAATAGCCTCTCGAAGTGTTGAATTTTAAATACCTTTTTTTAGTATCTCAATCGGGGTACCAATTTCTTGCTTGACCCGGGTACCAATTTCTTGCTTGACCCGGGTGCAATCACTTCTCAAGCTAAATCTCTATCATTAAGCTAGGCCTAAATTGATATCCATGTACCAATTTGTTTGATACTTGACTTATTATTTAATTTTTATGGGTTTACTTCGATTTCATTATAACCTTTGTAATTGAAAATTTAAAATTTTTTAAAATTTGAACTGGAGTTCTCTGTTATGCACGCATATAGGGGTAGACATTTGCTTTTCAATTAAGACTTCAATCTGATTCTCCTAAGTATCCGATTGATTTTTCAATAATGGAATCTTCTCCTGCAAAGAACAAGATCTATGTTTCTTCTTCTTCATTATTTTCTTCACTCCTCCTTCATTCTTTGGCAGACAAAACCCCAAATCCAGAAACTCATAAACCACCAGAGAATCCCAAATGTGATCAAAACTCCAAAAGGTGCCATGAACTTCATGTCGCCGACAATTTCAGCTGTTTCTAAGATCAATCCATCTCCAAGGAAGAAAACTTTTTCTGTAAAAACGAAGTTTCTCAATCTTTTGATAAAACCAATCACCAGGTTCAATCATTTGTTTCATTTGAAGACACTTGAGATTCTGGAGATAGCTGTGATGTGGCGAGCAAGACTGAGGACTTATACATGAAGAAACGGATTGACAGAAAAAGGAAACATGAGCTCACAAAAATGGAAACGATGCTTTTTGGCAAGATGAGAGAAAAGGAATACTGAATCATGACAAGTATGGAAGGAGGTTCAAGGGTTTGTACTTAGTATTTAAAGGGCTAAAAAGTGTATTGGAAACACACACTTTTTAGCCGATTTGATTTAGGGTTTTGGGTTGAGAGAAAGAGTGTCAAAAGCCTCAAAAGAGCTAGCTGTGAGAGTAACATATTAAGTTGTAAAAGAGAGTTGTGTGTGCAAGAAAAAAAACTGATCTTGTACGTTTTTTTCTGTGAGTTGATTGAATAAAAGTTGTTGTTGGTTATAAGGTTTAGTTCTCTGTTTTTTCAATTGGTGTCAGAGCGGGCATCTGAAAAAGGAATCACATCCTATTAATCAGGTGAAGATCTTGCAGACAAGAAATGGAGAACATTCAACTGCCCATGACACGCTCACTTATGCTGGATCCAGACAACTTTGGGTGATGGAAGGTCCAGATCCGTGAGTTGCTTAAAGGAGTGGACGAAGAAGCTTGGAATGTTGTTCTGACAGGATGGACTACACCACGGAAGAAAGACAAAAAAGGTGAATGGGTTGACAGAGAATCAAGTGAATGGACCGACGCTGAAAAACAAAAATCAAAATACAATTCCAAAGCTCTGTCAACCATCTGGTGTTCCCTCACAAAAGATCAGTTCAGGCGAGTTCAGGGGTGCAAGACAGCAAAACAAGCCTGGGATATCCTTCAAGCTACATATGAAGGAACCGATGACGTCAGACAATCCAGGGTTGATCTCTTAGCCTCCGAATTCGAGAGAATCAATTTGGGGGAAGATGAAAGCATTGGGGAATTCAATGGTAGGCTATCAGCCATTGGAAATGCATCTGGAGTGATGGGAAAACCATACAAGGATAAGAAGTTAGTGAAGAAATTTCTGAGGTGTCTACCAAGCCAGTATCAGTCGCACAAGTCAGCACTTCAAGTCTCAAAGAACTCAGATGAAATGTCCTTTGAACAGGTTGTCGGTATGATGCAAGCTAGGGAACTTGAAATCAAACAAGAAGAACCCAAAAGAAAGGGTGGTGTTGCTTTCACAGTTGCAGAACATCAAGTACCCGAAACAATAGAAGACATTGTTGGGCTTATCGTCAAGAAGTA
>OVAV01002673.1:0-10887 GCA_900406375.1 Iberis amara
GAATCTATTTATCACTTTTAAAAAAAATTCAATAAAAAAAATTATAAATTTTTTAAGAACCCCTCGGGTTCTACCAATGGACGGCGAAAATAATAAATACGACAAAAGTTTCTTAAGTGTATAAACTTGTAATTAAAAANATGGTCTTATTGATGACTCTTCACGATTTATGTAGTTTTCCTCGCTGTCTTTTATTATTAAACCATACACTAGGCTGAATAATTATAATCAACTGTATATTATTAATTCTGACAATTAAAAAAGAAGAAGAAAAACAAGCCAAAGTGGGCTTTCTGATAAAGAAAAGAAGAAATGAGTTGGGCTTCTTAGTGGGCCATTTCTTATGACCATTACTTGAGCAATGTTAACAAGAATACCAAATCCAAACAATCTAGGCTAGGCTGTTGTAGTGTTTGGATCAAAGTTGTTGAGTTTTAATCCTCCATCTTTAGAGATCAAGACGCTGTGCGTAGAAACGGTTATAGGGCAAGAGGTTTTCTCTCTAAGGGAGATAAGAGTCAAGAACTCTGGTGGTGAGAGGCGAGGGACATGTTATACCCTTCGAACACTGAAACCCGAAGGGTATGCGGTGGTTCATGTAGGGGATACAAATACATATATATGGTTTTGATTATTCAATGCCTCATATCAGAGAATCTGTTATTCAGAAACACTCAGAGATTGAAGGTCATCGCGGGAAGAGTTTCGGGATACAAAAGAGACCTAATTCGGGGTGCAGAGCTACTGATTGAAGATGAGCCTCTAAAGCCGAGGATTACCCTCAAGAGGAACATAAAGAATGTGAAATATCTGCCTTCGAAGCTACTTATTGGGAGTTGGTTTAAGAAAGCAGAACAAGACTTTTGATGTGTTGCAAAGGGCAGGGGGATGAATCCAGCCAGTTCAAAGATCTTCCTTTGGTGGGGAGGTGAATTTGATTTTGCAGAATGGTTAAAAAAATGTGTAAGAGAGGGACTATGTAGTGATGAAGATGGATGTTGAAGGAATATAATTCGACCTTATCCTAAGGCTCATAAAGACAGGAGCAATATGTCTAATAGATGAGTTGTTTCTGGAATGCCATTACAATAGGTGGCAGAGATGTTGCAGCCAAAACTACACCAACACTTATGACCAATGCGTACAACTCTTCACTTCCCTCAGACAACAATGGTGGTAATCATCTACAAAACTGTACTTTCTTCTCCTTCTTCTTCTAGATTATAAAGCCAATATTGTAGGTTTATAGTAAAAAAAAATTCTTTTGGTCGTATCTCTCCATTTTCTCGAATTGTTATCTCAGTTTATAAGTTTTAAAGCTTATAATAAACAAGAAAGTGCTAATGGTTTATTTTAGTCTATTTATTCCCCGTTCGTTAATGTTTGGTTATTGAAAGGAGAGGGCTTTGTTTTTTGTTTTTAATCGGTAATCTTTTGGTGTGTAATACTAATGATGGATGAGATTTTTATCTAATTATAGACAAAAGCAATAAACGTATCTTTCTTCCTTGCCTCTTTGAGAAAAAACCTTGGAACAGAGACGAATGCCATATAGTAAATCTGTTAATTCTTTTCATAAGATTTCTTTCATGCTTGTCTTTTCATCCATGGAGAATACAACTTTCGGGTTGTTTCATTTGTGCTCTGCTTTTACAGGAACTAACCGCACTCGCTAAGACATCTTTGTAGATTTAATTTGCCCTGTTTTTGTTTCTTGGCGCATACCAGACCAGTGTGTAAATGGGGGTTTGTTGTAGCAAGGGCACTGGGACGATTGTGGAAAATGGCACGGATGATCATGATGGAGATGGGGAGGCTGAGGTTAAGGACACAAATGATGGAGCTATTATCAGGTCGCGTGGATCATCAAAACATGTTTCCATGGCAATCAAACAAGGGAAAAAAGGGATTAATCAAGACGCCATGACTGTCTGGGAGGTAAGAACTCTCAACAGTTTCCTTAAGGCAATGGACCAGTTAGTTACCATTTGCATCTTTGTTTCAGAACTTTGGTGGGGAGGAAGACATGATCTTTTGTGGTGTATTTGACGGTCACGGCCCCATGGGTCACAAGATTTCTCGTCACGTCTGTGATAATTTACCTTCAAGGGTCCATTTAAAATTCAGATCTTCAAAATCTGGCTGCGATGAAAACATAGAGAATAAGAGCCAGGAGGGACTCTTGAGGGAATTTGAGGATGTTATATTGACATCCTTCAAGCAAATAGATTGCGAACTTGGTCTTGATTCTCCTTATGATAGTTATTGCAGCGGTACAACTGCTGTAACAGTCCTTAAACAGGTAAATAAAATCATCAGTCTCTTGAGCTTCATGGGATCTTCAAATGTAATATAATATAGTCTATTTGTTGTAGGGAGACTGCTTGTTGATCTCCAACTTGGGAGATTCAAGAGCAATACTTGGCACCCGAGGAACCAAGAATAGTCTCAAAGCTGTCCAACTCACGGTTGATCTCAAACCCTGTGTCCAACGTTAGTGTCTTCTTCATCTTCATCATCAATACATCTTTAAAAGGTAATAGGATTTATAAGTTGGGGGTTGCCTTAACATAACAGGGGAAGCAGAGAGAATAGTATCATGCAAAGGAAGGGTCTTTGCTATGGAGGAGGAACCCGATGTGTATAGAGTGTGGATGCCTGATGATGATTGCCCGGGACTTGCAATGTCAAGGGCTTTTGGTGATTTCTGCCTCAAAGACTATGGACTTGTCTGCATTCCTGAGGTCTTTTGCAGAAAACTCAGCAGAGAAGACGAGTTTGTGGTTCTAGCCACCGATGGGGTAATGTCACTTACCTTACAAAGCTTAAAAGGATATTATTGAGTATGTGTGTTTTGATGAACAGATTTGGGATGTATTGTCGAACGAAGAAGTGGTGAAGATTGTAGGTTCTTGTAAGGAGCGGTCAGTGGGAGCTGAGACGTTGGTTCAGCGAGCGGCTAGGACATGGAGAACAAAATTTCCGTCGTCTAAAGCTGATGACTGTGCGGTGGTGGTGCTTTACCTGAACCCAAGAGAAGGAAACGTAAGCCGAGCAATATCAACTCATTCTTGGAGATCAAGTAAGGGCAATAGGATCATTAGCTAAGATTTAGCGGTAAAAAGATGGTTTGTAATTGTTGTGTGAATCTCTCTTCATTAGTCGATTTCTTGGAATTGGAACATGTCATTATTCTTGAACGCTTTGTAAATTTAGGGTGTTTTTTTGGATTAAATGTAAAATTTATATTAAGAGGTTTAAGTGTAGGTATTGCTTATCTTCTCATCTCTCTCTTCCTTCTTCCAGGCTCTTGCTAACGTCCACTTTCTCACTCGAATTATCGTATTTCTTTTTTTCACATTTCCATATTTTACCAATTATTGTATATATTATGCAATTAAGTTGTCTTTTATGACACAAGAGAGCTGTTGTTGTATATATATATATGTGTTCATAGTTATAGATAGAGATACAGAAGGGAGGTTTTTTACAGTCGCCTCCTTGCATAACATTTATTTGATTTACACTTTTAGTCTTCATGGTCCCATATATCAGACACGCTACGGAATGGACCTTCATTCTTGTTTACGAAAATATCCTCACCGTCCCACACTCGTTTCTGCAGCTTAGAAATAGAGTGAGCAAGATCAGAAGCAACAAGTCCTCTGTTTTCTCTTTTGTTTCTTACCTGGTCAGTGATGGTGCTGAGAGCTTGGAAGTCTTGTTCAGGGATCACCCAATCAAACACTTTGATGTTTTCTTTGATTCTCTCTGGATTTAATGACTTGGGGATGACACTTGTTCCTCTCTGTAGACCCCATTTCACTAGAACCTGTCCTGGCGTCTTGTTCAGCTTCTTCGCTATCCTATCCACCGTCTCATCATGTATCAGATCTCTCCCACCTTCTTGAGATCCCAGTGGCGAATATGCCTAGCAGTACCAACACAATTATCAGAGTAGCAGAGACAATGTACCCTTTTCAACTTAACAGTACTCACTGTAACATGGATCTTATTCTTCTTGCAGATTTCGAGCATTTTATCGTTTCTCCAACCAGGATGCATTTCCATCTAAAAGGCAAACTTAACTCATTGTAAGTTTTATGAGCACATACACACAAAGACTCTTACTTACCTGACAGACAGAAGGGATCAGTTCAGCGAATCCTATAAGCTTATTGAGTTTAGCGATGGTGAAGTTACAGACGCCGATGTTTCTGACAAGATTGTCTTTGACAAGCTTCTCCATTTCCCTCCAAACACTTTCCATGTCGAAATCAAGTACGTCTCCTGGCTTACTGGCTCCTTCTCTAAGCCGGAAAGGCCAGTGAATCTGCAATGACTATCATCTATTAGATCACCTATAGTACTCTAAGAGATATGGATCTTCCTTGACAAAACGTACGTACCAGGTAGAGATCAAGGTACTCCAACTGAAGCTCTCCAAGGGTATTTTGTGTGGTTTAGCACTCACTCTTCATTTATCTAAATGGCTACAAAGCATGAAACAGAGAGGAATATAATTACCAAAGCTTAGATGTCACAAAGAGGTCCCTCCTCTCAAGACCAGCGTGCATCGCCCTCTTAATCCCTTGACCGACCTTACAAAAAGTTAAAAAGCTATAGAAAACAGACCTCTTTCTGATCACCATATTCCCAAGCTGTATCGATATGCCTATAACCACCCTGCAAAATAACGTAAGAATATTTACTTTACTGAGCTTAAAAACAAAATTCGAGCTTCTTTTGTTTTGTTTTGTTTGATAACATCACATAAATCTATCGGAAATTGTCGAAAAACTTGAGATGAATGCTTTAACTAGTCACCTCGACGATTGCAGTGAAAACGACATCGGTGACTTGAGAGCCAGATCGCCATGTGCCCAATCCAACGGCTGGGATTTTGTGGCCGCTCAATAGTCGAAATGATTCTGTTTTCTGACCTTCTGGCGTAAAAGTGGCCTGTGCCATTGGCTTCGCTTCCTTACCTCAATTCTAAAAGCTAAAACCGTAGCTAGTTATGAGGCAGTATGGGCACAACCACGTGGACTCTCAAACACGAGAAAGATATACACGTGGCGGAAGACAACCAACGAGTAGCCGCGTGTCTCATAGGCTGATACTTAAGTGGTACAACCTCCAAACTCCACCCATTACCCTACACCCATTACTAACATTAACATTAATTTTGGTGTGTGGTTGGTTATGTTAATATTATAAAATTAATAAATAGGAACCGTTTCTTTCATAGCAACAACAACAATTCCAATAACCCAGATACATTAAAATATTAGGTTTTATCTATCAAAATCATCTACTCTTATAAGCTCAAGTCAAATAAAAGGAAATAATTAAATAAATAAAAAAATGTTTCCATCGATGTGCAGTGCAAAAAAAAAAGTGTCAAATTTTTATTTATCCTATGCTAAAGTGTTGTCCTAAGTATTGCCATGATTTGATAGCACATACTTTACAACACAATAAAGCTTTTTATTTTATCTTTAAAGTGTCATCAACACAAAATTTATCGAATAAAATAAAGTTGAAAATAATTTGACTTTAATATTCAATATACTGGAATTGTTGAAAACCGAAAAAAGAAGAAAATGCACTGTTTCATGTTTTTAAGATGAAAGAGAAAGAGAAAAAAAAGCGTATATTTAAAATTTCAAGTTTAGCTCTCTCAGTNNNAAAAAGCGTATATTTAAAATTTCAAGTTTAGCTCTCTCAGTTTTCGTCGCTCCGTCTTGTCATCGTCTTATCACTCACGGTCATGGCCTAAGTTCTCTCTCCGTGTTCTTCGATTTATCACCGCTCTGACTCAAGTAAGAAACTCCGTTGATCATCAAGCTTCCGATTCCAGTTTTGGTGGCGGCATTTAGGTTTTAGTTGTTGTCAAGTGCCTTTTTCCTAGATTTCTTTTTCTTTTTTCCCCTTATCCGCCACTGTTTATATCTTTTCCGATTACGATGTTTGTGCTGATGTTGAGTCTCCGAATCCGATACTTAGGAAAATCAAACGTCGATTTTGCTTTCTTTCGAGGAGTTGATGTAATAGTGAATTTCCTTGTGTTGGATTGCTTACTGATTTGAACTCTGCGCTTTTGTTTCAAAATCATCTGTCTGTTGGCTTTTTGTTCAGTCTGTCTACTGAATATGTATACATTTGCGTTACGTGTTTGGAATGACTTCATCGACATTTCTGTAATCCATCTTCGTGATTTTGTAATTTCACATCAATGGCTCCCTTAAGCTGCTTGTTACTGCACCCCAAGTGTTATTGGTTTTCCTAGTTGTTGTTTTTTGTGCCGAAATTCCTATATTCACTATTAGTAATTCTTGGGATTGCGTCTGTCTTGCACAATAATATATGTTTCAATAGTTGAATGATTGGATTTGCTGTTATACTATATGAATCATTTACATTCAAACCTCTCACTCAATGCATGATAGGATGGCTCAATGGAGGGGTAACTTTTCATGCAGAAACTTGACGAAAAGTCAACTAGGTGGTGTAGTATTTGGCTGCACAAAGAATACCATCAAAGAATGCATGTCCAAGCAGCTGTTTGGTGAGTCTTCTTGTCAAACATTATACTGGGAAGCATATTTCTTCTGATTAATTTTCCGAGCTGGTTTCTACTTCTGCCTAATATAGCTGTTTATTTGCTGTCTGTTTTGATTCTTTGTTTACTAACTGTTGTTTATGTTATACACTTTAGTTATGCAATGTTAGTATATATGATTTGGTTTTCTCTGCGTAGCTTCTCATATTACGTCTCTGATGATCAAATATTTGAAGTTGGTAGACGTAGTCTCATATCCCTTAACCTTATTAACCTGCTAGGCATATTGCTTCTATAGCTGATGTATTTCCTGACTTGGCTGAATGGCTGATGGTTTTGACAGGTTTACCCTTCAACCACATTACATACGTGCAGAAGATTGATGTAGGTTTGCCATTGTTTCTTTTCAACTATTCTGATCGTAAACTTCATGGAATTTTTGAGGCTGCTGGCTCTGGTCTACTAAATTTTGACCCTTACGCGTGGACCTCTAATGGTTCTGAGAAAACCTCATATCCTGCACAGGTAGCAAAGGAGTTTTGATGATCACTTTCCTTTAAATGTTTTTTCTGTGATACATTGGATAAAATATGGTTCAGGATTCACTTGCCAACCTTTTCCATAAGCTTATAAACTTCATGAAGTATGTAATGGTCTATTACGATTTTGCAGGTGCAAATCAACGTGAGGTTACAATGTGAACCCCTTTCTGAGGAAAAATTCAAACCTGCAATTGCAGATAACTACTACAATTCTCACCATTTTTGGTTCGAACTTGATCATTTTCAGACCAATAAGTTGATGTGTCTGCTAACATCTTTTGCTGTGAAACCTAAACCACCCATGAATACAGCAAACACAAGACAGATTTTTCACCTTAATCCATTAAGTGACAAGAAAGAGAATAATGATGATGTTAAGCCTTCTAAGGATGAATCGGTGGATAGATTGGAGGTGACGGTCAGTTCTGGCAGGAAATCTGACTCCTCAGCTGAGGCTTCTCATCCTGGTATTTCGGAGAATCATCGAAACGTACAGAGCTCCAAACAAACTGATAAGGATTATATTCTTGAGAAACTGAAGGATCTCACCCTTAGTCATGAAAATGAAGATAATAGTCTAATGAAAACTGTTGAACAAGTCAACATTCCCCCCTGCCAGAACTTGGAAGACAAGTATATATCTGAAGAGGAAACACGTTCAGAGGAGAAAATAGATGGCACGTCCCACGTATCATCTCCACGTCCACATACAATAAGCCAGGTACTTGGGTATTTACATATGGTCAGTACCTATTTACACTAGGTTTATAATAGTGGAAGTGTTACCTCCTATTAGAGTCAACACTTTCTCTTTTATTTTCCATAGAACCAGCAGTACACCAGAAACTGTGGCTCTCCCTTTCTACTTATTACCCATCTGACCTTTCCATTATTAACTGCCTGTTTGTACCAGCTATAATATTGAACGTTAAGCAGAATGTAATTCCCTCTCACATAACCCTCGGCTAATCAAAATCACCAGGGTCGTATTTCCCGTTAACTAATATCATTTGCAGTTGATGCATGAGGTCAAGGAACTGAGGGCATACGGGCTGGAAAATTCAACAAAAATATATTACTTGGAAGAGAAGCTGGTAAGATGTTTGTTGTATACAAGTTATTGTGGATTGTCATCCTTCCTGCTGTAATAACCTGACATTAGTGACATTACTGGAAACTCAAAATTTGTTAATGGAGAAACCTTGACACTCTTACTTTCGACTTCTGGTATGTCAGGATGAAGCACACAAGGAAATTCACAGATTGAGAGAGCGTTGCAACATGCTGGAATCCCAATCAGGTCCTTTAATCACCAAATTTGGTGGTACTGATATGGATATACATTCACCAAATGATTCAAGCTTAGATCCAACTGAGGCAATTCTTCTTTTGGGTGGAGTTGATGGTGTCTCTGAACAATGGTTGTCAACAGTGCAATCATATTTTCCGTCCAGGAATGTTGTAAAGGCTCATAGTTCAATGAGCTGTATCCGTTCAAATGCTTCAGTGGCAAAATTGGATAGTAAAATTTATGTCTTTGGAGGTGATGACGGTGGCAATGGCTGGTCCAACACAGGTAAGTCCTCTCTTTCTTTCTCTTTTTTTCCCCTCAACATGTGTTAACTATTTAATACACTAGGGCTTGTACAAGAAATGTATATAACCTTTACCAATTCCTTAAGAAACAACTAAAGAAGTACAAGAAAACGAATATAGGTTGCAAAAGCATTTTACTGTGATTTTCAGAAAATTTCTAAGCCAAAAGTCTCAAAAAATATGAGCAAAAGAGTGAGGTGTATTGATGTCATGCACTTCACTCCAGCTGTGCATATAATTATGTCAACAAAAAAGCCTGAGCTTTAATTTCTCTTTTTCTTTTCTTTGATATGTTGAAGCTGAATCGTATAACGAGATTGATGGCCGGTGGAGCTTGTGCCCTCCCTTGAACGACCGAAAAGGAAGCTTAGGTGGAGCCACTTTGGATGGAAAAATATTTGCAATCGGAGGCGGGAATGGGAAGGTATCTTTTTCAGATGTTGAGATGCTTGATCCAGATATAGGAAAATGGATCAGAACAAGATCAATGGAACAGAAGGTAAATGTTCATCTCCGCATGACATGTGGTAAAAGCCAAAACTCTGAAAAGATGTCAATTATATCCCCAATATGCAAAAAAAAAAATTTAGAATCTCACAGCGAAAGACATAAGTTCCTTAGAAATGTAGTTATTGTTTTCGCTCACAGCCTTCGCTAGATGATTGCGTATGTCTTCTATTTGTGATCTTAGAGATTTGCTGTTGGATCCGTGGAGCATAACGGTTCAATTTATGCTGTTGGTGGTTTTGATAGTACTGATTACCTGAAGTAAGAAAATCGAAGCTTTCCTTTTGGCTTTTTTTTTTCCTCCCTATTTTTGACACTGAAATGTGAAGATAACAAGAACGAGTTGATTGGAAACTCTTTAACAGCACTGCTGAAAGGTTTGATCCTAGAGAGCACTCCTGGATGAGCATTGCATCTATGAAGTCGAGGAGAAGCTGCCATTCTCTTGTTGTTTTGAATGAGAAACTGTAAGTGATTTTATGTACTTTTTCACATGATTGATTGACTTTTGAGTTTGCAAAGAAAGAAGAAAGTGAAGGTTGTGTGAATTTGCAGATATGCGATAGGTGGGTATGATGGTGAGAGAATGGTTGAGAGTGTTGAGATATATGATCCAAGGAAAGGGACATGGATAGGGGGAGAAGCAATGAAGGAGATGAGAGGATACTCAGCAGCTGCAGTGGTTAAAGACTCCATATATGTAATAGGAGGATATAGAGGGGAAGAAGAAGAAATCTTAAGCAGTGTATGATTAATTAAGTAATCTTGATTTAAAAACAAAGAAGAAGAAGATAACAGAATGTGTATAATGTGTAACAGGTAGAGTGTTTCAAGGAAGGTGAAGGATGGAGAAACGTGGCTTGTTCATCGATTGGTAGCCGTTGCTTTCTATCCGCAGTGGCTTTGTAAACTGAAAAACTTTGATGTATTTTGTAGCTACTCTCACTCATCATCTCATGAGAGACGGCCATTTGTAAGGTCTTTAGGACGCACTAATATTCCTTTTTTGGAGGGAAGAGTTTGTGCAAAATGATTAAATCGATTTGTTATATAAAATCTAAATAGTTTCGTAAAACGATGGACTCGAGAAGTTGGGCCGAACAAAAAAGCAGAGTTGGGTAAAATTGGGCTGAAGCAAGTGATAAATAAAGGCTTCGAGGATATAAAAAAAAAAAAGAAGAGGAGAAATCCCAGAGATTCTTATCCCTTCTCTTCTTCTACTAGTTGAAACAAATCAGCAAGGGGTGAAAGAGAAAGAGAAAGAGATGCCTTGCCTTAACCTCTCGACCAACGTTAGCCTCGACGGCGTCGACACCTCTTCCATTCTCTCGGAAGCTTCCTCCACCGTCGCAACAATCCTCGGCAAACCTGAGAACGTTATTTCCCCTCTTTTCTCTTTCCATCTTACCTCTTTCTTCTTTGTTTTTGCGAGCTTTTTCTGTTGATGTTGTTTTTTCTTTTACCTTCATTATGGATCTCGAGTGTTGTCCTCTTAACTTGCATGATTTTGAAATCCTTCAAGTGATATGTGCCCCCCTTGATCCGTTTTATTTGACTGGGTTTCATTTCCGGAGTCACTGTCTATGTTCATTTTGCTATCAAGCTTAAGCTTAGAAATTAGAATGATGTAATTGCTAATTAGGGATGTTAAAGTGGGTTAAAACCCATGGGTTTACC
>OVAV01002676.1:0-10880 GCA_900406375.1 Iberis amara
TATTATTATTATTATTATTATTATTATTATTATTTTGTTTTTGTCAAATGTTATTTCAATTATCAAAAGAAGGTAATTAAAAATAGGGCTGACTTCACTAGCCCCTCAACTTTGTCCATCCAATTTTTTTTTTTTNGGACTTTGGAACTCCTTAATTTCCCACATGAACTTAGATTGCTCCTTATCCGACCTCCTCAATTATTCGTTCTCATCATTTTACCTCCAAACAATTTAGAATACTAATTTGCTATTTAAATTATAAAAAGCGATAACAAATTTCGTTTTGGTTTAATATAATAAATCTTACGTTAAAATATTTTTTAATATTAAATCTTATGTTAAAATATTAAAATATTTTTAATATTAGTTTTAACGTAAAATTTCTTGGGTTAAATCAAAACCTTATTTGTTATTGTTTTTTATAATTTAAATCGTAAATTAGTGTTTTAAATTGTTTAAGGGGGTAAAATGATAGAAATAGTTGAAAAAATTGGGTAAAGAGCAATCTAAATTTATGTGAAAAATTAAGGATAATTGGATGGATTAAGTTAAAGGACTAGTAAAGTCGGCCTTTAAAAATATAAGTAAAGTCAGCCTTTAAAAATATAGCTCGTCAAAACTTGCAGTTTGGAATCGTAAGCTACCACGACAGGGGAACTTAAGTCGCTACCTGTTCCGATCAAATTCTCTACTTCTATTCAAACCCTAATTCGTTGATAAAATCGAGATGTAAGTTTGATTGGATCTCGTTGTGTGATTGTTCCATATGCTTCTTCTTTTTTTTTGTTTCTAATTCAACGAATACGAAACTTACATTCCGATGATCGTCGGAACTTTTTCAGGTCAGTCGAAGAGGAAGCTATGGAAGCCATAAAAGATGCTTTGAGAGCTCTGCGGAAACGTCATCTTCTAGAGGAAGGAGCTCATGCTCCTGCTATTTCTGCTCTGTCTATGCCTCTTATCTCTCAGGTAGCTTGTTCCTTTCTCCATTGCTTCAGATATCAGCAATTCAGATCTTAAGCTGATAATCGCTTATTCGACTCTCAGCTGTAGAATTGTTACAATTGCTTGTAATCTATGCGATAGTCGGGATTGATTCAGTTGCCCATGCTAGTATAAAAAAGTAAAACTAAGGTTTCTTCATTATAATTTTGCACTATGGAATCTGGCAAGGAATCAGGTGTGGTTTGAAGGTGTGCAGTGCAAGTCTTATCATATTTTGTTTACTTAATAATAAAGAATCAAACTCTTATCAGTAGATTTCATTGTTTCAACCTTTATGCTCTTGAATAATTGAAACATGTCCTGATCTGGTTTGTCTATAAACATGTAGGGATCAGAATGGAAGGAGAAAACAGAAAAACTGGAAGCAGAGCTACAGCAGTGTTACAAAGCTCAATCTCGACTATCGGAACAGCTTGTGATAGAAGTAGCTGAATCCAGAACTTCAAAAGCTTTGTTACAAGAGAAAGAGTTGCTAATTAATGACCTGCAAAAGGAATTAACCCAAACTGGGTGAGAATGGATTTTCCAGTTGACTACGTAATTGAGTTGTGCGAATCTTAAACTAGTATTGCACTGTAGGGAGGATTGTACACAATTACGAGACGAGTTAGAGGATAAGACCAAGACGCTGGATTTACTTATCTCTGAAAACCAGGAAGTCCGATCTCAGCTGGAGGAGATGACAATCAGGGCGCAAAAAGCTGAGTCTGAGAATAAAATGTTAATTGACCGATGGATGTTGCAGAAGATGCAGGATGCAGAACGTCTTAACGAGGTACTTGGGGACTTTCTTTTGAAAATAGTCTCTAATGGTAATAATAATATTAGAGTTTATTCATTCCCTTTCTTCGATGGTTAGGTATTGCTTAATTCTTGTTCTCTTACTTAGGCAAATGCTCTCTACGAAGACATGTTAGCCAAGCTTAAGGCCAATGGTCTGGAAAATCTTGCTCGGCAGCAAGTTGATGGCATTGTCCGCCGCAATGAAGATGGAACTGATCACTTTGTTGAGTCAACCATTCCGTCAACATGTGGACACCGTATCCATGCTCATGAAGGTGGCTGTGGTTCAATAATCTTTGAATACAACTCTGGTACTCTGTTTACCGGTGGACAAGGCCGAGAAGTAAAAATGTGGGACACCAATAGCGGTTTGTTAATCAAAATCTTGCATGGGTCCCTTGGTAATATACTTGATCTAACTATAACACACGACAATAAATCCTTGATCGCAGCAACCAGCTCAAACAATTTGTTTGTGTGGGATGTTAACTCGGGTAGGGTACGCCATACACTCACTGGCCACACTGATAAGGTTTGTGCTGTAGATGTAAGCAAATTCTCTAGCCGACATGTCGTCAGTGCAGCTTATGACCGTACTATAAAACTCTGGGATTTGCATAAAGGTTACTGCACTAATACCGTGATTTTTACAAGTAACTGCAACGCAATCTGTCTCAGCATGGATGGGCTTACAGTATTCTCAGGCCACATGGATGGGAATCTTAGGTTATGGGATATACAAACCGGGAAACTTCTTTCTGAAGTAGCTGGACATTCTTCTGCAGTGACCTCGGTATCATTGTCGCGGAATGGAAATAGGATCTTGACAAGCGGAAGAGACAATGTGCATAATGTATTTGATACCCGTACTTTGGAAATATGTGGGACATTAAAAGCATCAGGGAACAGATTGGCATCGAATTGGAGTCGGTCATGTATTAGTCCGGATGATGATTATGTAGCTGCAGGATCTGCAGATGGGACGGTTCATGTTTGGTCTATATCTAAAGGCAATATAGTGAGTATTTTAAAGGAGCAAACATCACCTATACTATGTTGTTCTTGGAGTGGGATGGGGAAACCATTAGCATCGGCTGATAAAAACGGTTATGTTTGCACTTGGACTTGATTGTGATTGTGAAACAGTTTTAACATTGGTTTGATTACTCAATGCGTCTACGTTTGTTAAAACGATGTCTCAAAAGAACTTTCATTTTATGAAATGTTTCCGTATATAATTGTTGTGTCATACGAATACGATATAGATTGTTTTTCAATGTTACATAATTTTCAAATAAACATATAAAAATTAAATTGGTCATTATAACTGCGAGCAAAACCGTGTAGCTATTTTGTCTGGCTGAGTGATTAACCTGTCGCAAGACGGTTACCATATGCACGGTAAGTGATAAACATGAATCTTGAAACACCTTAATGAAACTAGGCTGCGCAATTCTAAGAAAACGTGAATTCAGCAGTCTGATTTGATTCGGAATTTTAGTAAATGATGAAATTAGATGGAAGAAAATGTTATAGGATTTTCGGTTATCCATGCGGTTTAAATCTCGGTTTAATCATCCTGTTATCTTTCTTTTACTCTACACGCTATATGTAAGGATATTGCCATTTATGGGAAAGTTAATTACAAAACCATGTCGGTACGATTCATTGTCATCAAATCTCACTTCTTTGAATTGACACCTTTTAAGGATTTTTGAAGAAAATAACAATTTTCCTAAAAATCGCAAAAGAAATTCAAAATCATCAAAAAAGTCTTTTAGTAGGAAAAAGAAATCTATGATCATCTTTTAGTTTTTTGATCTATCTTTGGTTATTTCTAAATGGTATCATCTTCAGTTTTCTCCCGAAAAAAATGGTTAATTCTCCAAACTTCTGTAGTACCGAATTCATTTTTTTATTAGAAATTTTTAAGATAGTTAAATATTTTTAATTTCATTTACGTAAAATACGAGACATTCGTAGCTTGTGTCAAAAAAAACTCTTCTAGTCTAACTTGGAACCATAATATGCTCTAATCCACTAGAAAACGCAAACCTATGTTCCAACAAGTAACTTAGGTTGCCAAAAAATGACCGAAACAAAACTTAATGTGTTTTCTCTCTAAATTTCGGATACAACCTAGCATTCATCTCTTCTTTGTATATATACCATATACCAATGAAATAACACCCTAAATTCATCTAATTAATATCTTCCTAAAGGAGAAAACTCAGAAAACCATATTTTCTTACAAATCTACTCTAGAAAATGTATTCAACTGCACCTCTTTATTTTTTTTGGTTTTTCAAATATCTTTTTGATACTAATCTCAACTTCGTGTGCCATTCATCATTAAACAAACAATGCTTGATATGACTAGGATATGTTGCGTCTTGTTCCAACAAACACACCGCACTTTCAATCTCCTCTTTTCTAACTGAGTTTTACAACTCAACCTCTCCATATACACTACGTTTAAGCATCATAAACTTATGATAGAAAGACTCTCCCTCAATCATATAACTCGAGTAGAAAGTAACTTCATGGACTTTCCATCATCTTCCCCTACTTAAATGCTAAAACTTTTATTAAAAACTATGATCTCAACCATACTTATAGGAACATACTACCATTTTTACATTCAATCCTCTAATTATCTTATTTTTACATTGCACATTATATGTAAAGATACTGCCATTCTTGGGAAACTTAATCAAAAACCATTTATTTCGTTACAATTCATCATCACTATTATCATCATCAAATCTCAGTTCTTTGACTTTTTTTAGATTTTTATTTGTCCTTTCTTCAAGCTTTCAGTTATATCTAGATCGAGAATCTATCATCTCCAACTTCCCCTCAAAAAGCAAGATGGTCAATGTAGAATTCTTATTCTCAAAACAACTTATCTTTATTAATCACATAACCATCTATTTATAAATGGCGAAATATAATTACTAAATCTAAAAGAATAAATATAAACTTAAATATTTGACTTTCTATATTTGAGGGGATTTACATAAATCTTAACTAGAATATAATATATTGTATAATCATCAATATCTTATTGTGTATATCTCCAATATCAAATACGAGATTCTCCAAACTTCAGCACACCGAGTATATCTTTATTAGAATATTTTTAAAGATGTTTATAACACTCTTAAATGGATATACACACAGCGTACTACACACCCGTAGCTTCTGACTAAGCAATCTTCCACTTTAAGTTAGAACCACAATCTTCTCTAGTGCAATAGAACACAAACTCGCGTTCCAACCAACAACTCAGCTTGCCTATAATATGACCTTAACAAAACATAATGTGTTTCTTTTCTCAATTTCGGTTTGCAACCTACCAGTCATGCCTCTTTTTATATACCATATACCAATGAGGTAACACCCTAAATTCACATAAATCAAATATCTTCCTAATAAAAAACTACAAAACAGTTTTTTCCCAAATCTTCTCTATAATATGTCTTCAACTGCATCTCTTTGTTATTAAACTCTCCAAATATCTTTTTGATATTTATCTTAACTTCGTGTGCCATGTTAGCATTAAACAAACCATTTTTTCTTTGACTATAACATGTTGCCTTTTTTCGACAGACACACTGCACTTTCAATCTCCCTCTTTATGACTGGATTTTATGACTCAAGTTGTCCATATACAACACATTTAACCATCATAAACTCATGATAAATTGGCTCCCCTCAATCATATAGCTCTTGCATAAAGTAACATCATGGACCTTCCATCATCCCCCCCACTTCAATGCTATATCTCTATTAAAAGACCTCAAATATAGTGTGATATTATCCATACCTATAGTGACATACAATTATGTCAAAATTTCCTTCCTTTTTAGTTTCCTAAGTGATATCCACTTAGAAATTTGATATTCTTCTGCCAACATCTTTCTTGACTACTTGAATTGTGTTTAGAACACTTATATGTGCAACACATTATCTTCAGTAACTCTTTACTCGAAGGACTGCAGGACACATCAACATACAAATCAACTTATTTATTCCACACCCTTTGTCGTCTCCTTGAATCTTTAACAACCTTATTCTCCCTCAATGCAGAGATCGTCCTGTCAAGAAATTTGTAGTAGTATGTGTTAATAATATGCCCCATCTTTCCACAAAAGTAACATTCAACGTAAATGATGCTTTTTGTGTAATGTTATGGAGCTTTATTTTAATAAACATTTTTTTGTTCTCATTAACACTTCAAATCTCTAGTTTAGAAATATTTCTTTGTTTATAATAACATTATGAATATTCATTACAACAAAGCCTTTGTGAATGTTATCACTTTGGAACAATTTTTCCTTTGTTCCAGAAGACGTTGATATGCTCCTTTTAACAATAATGTCCTTAAATATGATGAAATCCAAGATATCCAAGACCAAATTTTGTTTTTTTTTGTCCTTTCCATGTTTTGAATTTGATATAGGTTCTTCGTCCCTATGTTTAACATCCTAATGTTTTTTTTGTTCTCTCTGAGTTCATTTTTAATAGTTTAATCTTCTTTCTTTCAGCCTTGTGTTCTTCTTGTAGTTCCACAACTTTGTTTCCAAGAATATATTGTTTGTTCTGGTTATCAATCTGTAATATGTTTTTTTTTTTTCGCTTTCTTCTTCATGATCTACAAAATTAGGAAATGCCACAAGTTTGGCTACCTCTTCTTCTTGACTTGTATCACTCTCACTCTAGGTTGCACATGAATTCTTATATCTCTGTATGATGATGTCACGTTCTGATTTTTTGTGTCTATATCCCTTACAGCGAAAAAAATGAGAACATTTTTCTCTCTTGATGTTTGGACATTAAGATAAAAAAATGAGAACATTTTTCTCTCTTGATGTTTGGACATTAAGATATGATGTAATCAAATCCTTAACATTTATGCCATTGTAATTCATGACTTTGTCCTCCTATGTTCTTAAATATGTCATGATTTCTTAAAACAGAATTATCATGTCTTTTTCCAACTTTTTAAAGAAGTTTATCAAACATCTTCACAAGTGAGCTCATATTCTTTTCTAATTCTTGCACTCTTAGCATGTCACTACTCACGTTTATATTTACTTTGAAAGTAACTGGAACAACTTCCTTATCCTTGAGCTTCATCTCATACTCTTCTAAAATCCCTAGTATTTCATAAAATGGTGTTTCATCTGTCCTAAGTCCAACTAACATAGATGTCTTCTTTTGACTCAAACCTTTTTGACAAACATCATAGTAGCTTCTTGATAAATTTATTTTCCTAATAAGTCTTTCTTAATACTTGCGCTTTACTAACAATATAACACAACTTAGCACTAAAATTAGTAACACTTTCATGTTCATCCTTTATATCAAATTCTCAAATTTTCAAATTGGAAAGCCAACCTATCAATTTTTGATGTTTACACACTTTTAGTTATCTCAAACATTATTTGAAGCTTTCCCCACACTTTTTTGGCTGTCATGCAACCTTGAATTAATTTGAAATAATTCTTTTTAATTGATTTAAAAATAGTAGGTAAGGCTTTTGCATTATACCTTTCCATATCTTTCTTGTGTGTTGTCCATTTAGTATTCGACTTGATGATAGTGATACCATTTCTATTGTTTTCCAAGCATCTACGTCAATACTTTGTATAATCGCCTTCATAGTCACTTTCCAATACTTATCGTGATTAGAATCTAGGATGAAAATTTCATGGAACACAATAACATCTTGTAGAATATCACTCATCTCTAGTGGCAGATCTAGAAATTTTATTAATATGGGGCCCAATATAATAAAGTAGTTTTATTAAATAAAAACTAAACTAATATAAAACCAAATTTAATAAGTAAAATAAATTCTACAAAGTTAGTCTATAATCTTCCATGTTTTGAAACCTTTTAATAGCCATCTCATTTGTGACTTTATCAAACAAATCTTTTTCAATAAAAAAATTAGGCAATCAGTTAGAAACATATTGCCTATTAGATTGTGTAAGGTAATCTTCACAATTTTCATCGCAGAAAATCATTTTTCAACTGTAGTATTGGCCATGTGCAGTGTCATAACTAATTTCAAAAGTCGATAAACTTGGGGATGTGAAAGATGTTTTCTTGTCTCTTCCAACACACGTGCAAGATCTCCAAGGTTATTTAAGATAGCAAATCCATCATCTTCATGGATATTTTCGATATAGATACCAAGTTGATGCTCAAGAGATATTCGCGCAATGCGACTAAAATCTTCTAGATAATATTCAGATAATTTCACAACTTTAAGCGGATCAAATTGAGAAAATGAATCAATGGGACTCAAAGATGCAATGCAACCAAGTAATTCCGTGTTTATCTCATCAAAACGGTCTTTACTTCTGAGTATTCATCTCCTATACAGTGTAAGAGCATTCCACTTGATAATGATGCAAGTTGGTTACATTGCCTCTTTTTCTTGGCTTATTTGGATCAACAAATTCTTCTTCCATGATGACCAACTCAGTGTTATGATTCTCACAAAAAGAGAATACCTTACTAATAAAGGAATCCCATCCATTGTCCCTGAGCTTGCACAATTGATGCTTCATAGATTTACCAGTGACATAGCATTCAAAATCCTTGATCTTTCCTTTTTTAAAGCCATTGATAAATTATTCATAAGTCCAAGAAGAAGCAACATCAACTATAAGTAGAACACAAAGTCAAATATGTGAAAGTATTTGAGAAGACCATTAGCTTGACATCTTTTGATACTTTTAGTCCTTTCACTTTTGATATACTCAAGCACTTTAACGATAGACCAAAATAACTCAACCAAATGTAAAAAGTTTGGTAGTGAGAACCCCCAATGAGTGTTATCTGGTTTTTAAAGTGAAAGCTCTTGATTCAATCTGTTACCTGTCTCAGTTTCACCTTTGTCAATTCCTGCTTCGATTTTCTCCTTATGGTCTTCTCGAATCATATCTTTCCTCTTACAAGAAGTGTTGGGGTAAATGGTATACTCAAAATCAACGTCCGAGAAATACGAAAAGATTTCGACAGATATATTTTGGAACAACAAGAAGCAATCGCAATCTCCGGAAAAACGCTTTGGTTCTGAATTCTGTTTACGGACAAACAAAAGCACGTATAATCGCAAAATCTGGACAATCGCAACCACACAAGTTCAACTCGCCCACACAAGTTCAACTCACCAATGGGCAAGCTAAACCACACAACTTCAGCTCGCATACGATTCTAACATCGTCTCAGACAAATCGTCTCTCACTTCGTATCGATTCGAGTTTCTGTTGGAAGTCTATGATAAAAACCATAAACCTCATTCTTTTTGTATAAGTTCTGAATTAATTGTATAAACGATAACGTTTATCTTGAACACCGAAGTTATCTTATCTATACGATTATTTCCTATGATTTGCGAAAGAATCGTAAAATCCTTTCGTATAAGATTTAATCGTATAAAACGATAATGGTTAGCCTAAACACCGAGGATTATCTTAGCTATGCGATTAAATTTATCGTTCTCCGAAATGGTCAAGACGTGTCCCTTTTTATCAATTGTAAAAAACGATAACGGCTAACTTAGACGCCAACGTTATCTCACCTATACGATCGACATTATTGTTCCTTGAAGTCTGTAACGTATCATCGTACGAAAGACTGGTTCTCCGATAGAAATCGTAAAAATCGTCTAAACCGCAAAATGGCCCAAAGAGGCCTAAAACACGATAATGGCCCACTTACGATTCCAGATGAGAATTCGGCCTGGGTACGATGACGGTCGTAACTTGTTCTGCATGATGCCAAAAGATGGAAAAATATCTAAAAAGGAATATTTCTGCGGAAGAATAAACTCGAAAAAGAAGATTTTCACGGAAGAATCGGTGGAGGAAAAGAAAAGCGGACCGATCTTGGGAGTGATAAGCAAGATTTTACCAATCTCCTTACTAATCGTTTGTAGAATATAATGGTTTAATCGAATCCACGAGGACTAAAGTTTGCAACACTAAAGATACGAGATCCAAACTGATCTAGAGCCAATGATGTTTATATGAGTATTTAATCTAAGAAACAAAATGCAAAGAAATAAGAAACAAAGAATAAAATAAGATAAAAGCATTGGATCATGGATCTTACTATCAAGAGATATTATTAACAATCAACCAACAATGAAACAATCAATCAATGCTAATATTTGGGATAGAATTCCCTTAATTAAACTAATCCACTCTCATTGTACTAATCCCTCTCCTAATCATGCAACTAAAAACAATCTCTTCGATAATTGCACAATCTGGAGGCAATAAGATTTAATTCATGATAAACCACTAAACTAACTAAAAACAATCTCTTAGATAATGTCATTTAGCAAACAATTGTTGGTTCAGGAATTTCATCGAACACCTTTCGGGCACAATTAATCCTATGATCTAAACGTGAGTAATCAAGTCAAATCTAGCATTAAGAACACCTATTGAATGAAGATCCAAACATTAACAACCATAAATCATCATCAATCAACCTCATCACAAATCCTATCTAGCCTAGATCCAATAACCAAAAGTAATCCCTAACATGCAAGAACACAGAGAAGAAGGAAGATGCATATATTGAATGTAGATGTAAAATAAGTTCCTCCAATCAAAGAGGAATTTCCAAAGGAGATCTCTTTGATCTTGGAGAACAAACAATAAGAAACTTGAGAGAAAACTAGAGAAAAAAGTGGCTAAAACAAAAGATGAATCAAAGATAAGAATGAAAGTTGAATGAAAGTTGTTACAAAATTAGGTCTAAACATATTTATAGTCTCCTAAAAATGGTATCGGGTTAACCCAAAACAATTGGTTAACCCAATTGAAAATGGGTTTAAACTAAAAAAGGAAGTCAAAATGTTGACTTTTTGGGCTGGGATCAGTTTGGGCAAACCGATCCATCAAACCGATCTTTGCCTCTAGAATTTGCATATTTTGAGGATCAGCTTTTGGGCAAACCGATCCATCAAACCGATCTAAGGGGTCGATAACTCTCTCATCTTTGAAGCTATGATGTCATGCTATAGCTCTTTGGAAAGCTGACTCAAAGGGCTACAACTTTGA
>OVAV01002678.1:0-10416 GCA_900406375.1 Iberis amara
AAAAATAAGCTACAGCAATAATTCCTGCAGCCAACTTTCTAAAGCAAAAAAATATAAATCGACAGCACTTACCAATCACCACCCTAGTATTTATGCTTTGAATATTTGTTTGGCTCTACAGAGCAAAAAAGCCTACAACACTGAAATTTACCAATCATAATTTTATTTTGAAAACCTACAGCCAAGATTTCTACAGCAAAAANCCAAAATCCTACAGCAAAAAAAAAAAAACTACAACAATAATTCATACAACCAACTTTCTACAACAAAATATATAAATCCACCACACTTACCAATCACCACTATTATCTAGTTTAAAAAAAAAAACTAATTTCTCTCATCATTGTTATCTATGAGTACGTTTGAGTAGAAAATCTACCAAAGAAAAAAAAAAACATAAAAATCTATGCACTAAAACAAACAAAAAAAAACTAAATTTTTGTTTCCTAAAACTTATACAAAACAGAATATTTGTAGATGCATAATTTTAAAAAAAAATAATAATAAAAATAGTGGTATCTACGTCAAAGACATGGTCTCCACTCTCAACGAAGACCCCAACAGAAAATATTAACAATGTCGCCGGAAAAGAACTAGACGTCTTCCTTCTTCCCTCCTTTTTCTTTTCATGACTATGATCTAATCAACCCAAAGTATCTGACTGACACTCACGAGTCAAATCTCTCCTTTATCTTCCTTCCTTTCTGCATTGTCCTATCGCTAATGGGATCACAACCCGCTACGAAGCTTTCAATGAAAGCTTCAATTGCTGCTTCTTCCTTCTCCGGTAAGTCCTCCGCTGCTGTTTCGTCTCACGTAGCGATGGTGGAATTGAAGCAGAGGATCCTGACCTCCCTCTCCAGAATCGGTGATCGCGACACTTACCAGATCGCAGTCGAGGATCTCGAGAAAATCGTCCTTTCCGTCTCCGATTCTCCAGAAATTCTTCCGATGCTTCTACACTGCCTTTTTTATTCCTCCGCCGATCCTAAACCCCCCGTCAAGAGAGAATCCATACGCCTCCTCTCCTTTCTCTGCCTCTCTTATTCCGATCTCTCCTCTTCACAGCTCGCCAAAATCATCTCCCATATCGTCAAGCGCCTAAAAGACGCCGACAACGGCGTAAGAGACGCCTGTCGCGACGCAATCGGCTCTCTCTCCGCACAATTTCTCAAGGAGCCGGAGGAGGGAATTGGCAATTGCGCTAGGTCTTCGTTGGTGGGGCTCTTTGCTAAACCCTTGTTCGAGGCAATGGCTGAGCAGAACAAAAGCTTACAGTCTGGTGCTGCGCTTTGTATGGGGAAGATGGTGGATTCGGTAACGGAGCCTCCAGTTGCAGCTTTTCAAAAGCTGTGCCCTAGGATTGCCAAGCTTTTGAACAGCCCCAACTACATTACGAAGGCTTCTCTCTTACCTGTAGTTGGAAGCTTGTCCCAGGTTTGTGCAATGCGGATAAAGATTCGTTGCCATTTGTTTATGATTAGTCTCTAGTTTTTGGCTTTTTGCTAATTGTGTGTCTCTGCCATGTAGTATAGCAGATTAGAAATTAGCAATGGCTTCTCTGTGTGAAAGGACATGTTCAGAATTTTGGAATCTTGATAATATGTAATCTAGAAACTCTTCTATAGCACTGGACTAGAGACTAATTTTTTTTTGTTTTTTTTTTTCATTTACTAGATAACTTATAGAAAACAGATTTGTCTTCTCTTAGGATAATATATATGTTAAGCTATGACATACTTGCAGGTTGGAGCTATTGCACCTCAGAGCTTGGAATCATTGCTACACAGCATCCATGAATGTCTCGGATGTACGGATTGGGTTACCCGTAAGGCAGCTGCTGATGTCTTAACTGCTTTGGCTGTCCATTCTGGCAGTTTGGTTGCAGAAAAAACGGATCCCACTCTTACGGCTCTTGAGGCCTGTCGTTTTGATAAGGTGACTTCAGTTCTGTAAAACATATAACAGTCAGCTGTAGGTAGGACTTTTCTTGTGGTCTTTCTGGAAGTAAAATTATTTGGTGTCTATCTAAGGTTAACAAGAAGAAAAAATATAGGTATGCTTATGGTCATGGGAAAACATAACTCCTCCTATTCTCCTTCCCTGTCACTAGAACCTCTTTTTTAGCTGTTTTTTATGTTCCAATAAACTGGAGCCGAAGATATAAGATATATGAGTTAGACTGGAAATAAAACTTCGATAACAAAAGGAGATGTTTGTTGTGTTGTGCTTATTAATACCTATTACGTGAAAGAATTTACGTTGCTACCATATGGAAAGCAATACTATATTTTGTTTGAGCTACTTTAATTAATAATTTCGTTCTATCAATTCTTACAAAGGCAAACTACTAGACTGAAACTGAGTTGTTACTTTTTCTTATTTACGTATTTTATGAACAGAGGCTATATTTCCTTTGGCTTGCAGATCAAAACTGTTAGAGACAGCTTGTCCGAGGCACTAAATGTATGGAAGAACATTGCTGGGAAAGGTGAATCTGGAACATCTGATGATCAGAAGGATGTGTCAACTGATCAAGCTATATTGGAAAGGAATGGGGAAACTGATTCACTCAAATGTCAGGGAGCAGCAATACAAGGCTCTTATGATGGGTTGAGCAGTAATTCAGATTCTATCTCGAAAGCAGTTCTTATTTTACGAAAGAAAGCACCTCGTTTGACTGAGAAAAATCTTAACCCAGAGTTTTTCCATAAATTGGAAAATAGAGGTTCTGGTGATATTCCAGTTGAAGTTATTCTTCCTTCCAGGCAAAAGAATTCATCAAACTCAAACACAGAGGATGAATCAGACGGCAATACTTTAGCACCGAGGAGTAGGTCAAAAGGTTTGTGCCGAACAGCTGGTGTACATCCCATCAAACAAAGACATTTTGGAGATTTTGCAAGAGAAAAATGGCTAGATGAAAGAACGAATGGAGGTGAATCACAGTTGAGAGCATTTTATGGAGATCAGAACGACGTAATCCAGGCTGAGGCATCTGAAAACAAAGGGAATTGGCCACCTTTACAAAGACAATTATTGCAGTTGGAGAGACAACAAACTCACATAATGAACATGTTGCAAGTACTCTTCCATATTCAAATCAGTATATATAGTGATTAGCTTTGCAGCAGTTTCAGATTTAAAGGTAACTTCCTTATCGTTGCAGGATTTCATGGGTGGTTCACATGATGGCATGATAAGCTTGGAGAACCGTGTTAGAGGTCTTGAGATGATTGTTGAAGAGATGTCAAGAGAAATGTCCATACAATCAGGTAAGTGAAGCTGCTTGACCTGCACGGTTTAAAAACTGCAACTTGTTGCATTCATTTGAAGAACAATGTTTTATGAAATTTGCTTTCAGGTGCAAGGGGAAAGGCGGGTGCATCCAGGGGATCTGACATAGATGGGTGGGATAGCGCTAACTGTGGAGCTTTATCTAGAAATGCTCAGACCATCAGAAGAACACGTGCCACTGGTGCTGCAGAGTCTAATCACTGGGGTAACAGCAGAAGAGCTTGGGACAAAAGGTCTGCACCTATAAGACTAGGTGAAGGACCTTCTGCTAGAAGCGTATGGCAAGCTTCAAAAGATGAAGCTACTCTTGAAGCAATACGTGTGGCTGGAGAAGATTGTGGGGGAACGTCAAAGACAAGGCGAGTAGCAATAATGGACAAAGATGATGGTGACTTTAGAGAACAAGAGCGAGACACTATCTGGACTTATTGGAGCAGTGCAATGCACGCAATCCGAGTTGGTGATATGGATTCTGCATTTGCTGAGGTATTATCAGCAGGAGATGAACTTTTGCTTGTAAAGCTAATGGACAAAACCGGTCCTGTTCTTGATCAACTCTCAAATGATATTGGAAACGAGACTCTTAATTCTGTAACGCAGTTTCTTCTGAATCAGAGCCTGTTCGACATCAGTCTATCTTGGATTCAACAGGTAACAAGCTGAGTTTCATGGTTTTACCTAGAATTAACCCAATTGTAATTCGTGGTTTATATATTCTCCAGTTGCTAGAGTTAAGTATAGAAAATGGAGGAGACTTTATGGGTATACCAATGGAGTTGAAGAAGGAGCTTCTGTTTAATCTACATGAAGCTTCCTTGACAACAGATCCTCCTGAGGATTGGGAAGGTCTAGCTCCTGACCATCTTTTGATCCAATTAGCATCTAACTGGAGTATTGAGCTCCAACACTTGGACCCGTAAAACATTGAAAGACTCATGACAATGTACATATTTGATACATTCATTTGTGCATCAGTGGTATTCATTGGATGCGATTATCTAGTTTCAACAAAGGCTACCATACATCCAATCAGATTAATGGATGATAAAATTGTGATTACAAGTCAAAAACATATAACAAAAAAATCGCATATATCAACTGTTTGAAAGAGTTGCAAAGACATTTCAATATGGTTTGGTCCGGTTGTTGTAAGATTTCAGATCTTGGCCAATGCATATCTCATTAACATTTGAAACTCGGTCCCTAACACGAGCAAGTCCTTGCTGGAATCTAGAACTGAAGAGTGAAGCGAGCTTGTGGCCCACTCCTAGCTGAAATGGCAAAAAAGACGACCGGGTTGTCTTGACCCATTTCAGAGAACGTGAACTAAGAGTTGTTACTTGTCGTGTGTTTGAAGAAGACATAATGGTGAATCAAGAAGTTAAAGAACACTGAAAGGTAGAAATACTCGGTTGCAGCATNGCAACAAAGACATGACTAGCAAGGAATCAAATTCTAGCTATTGAGGATGATTCATGTTAGTATTTCTGGGGGGGGGAATTTGGCAATTGGTTCCAGAATTGTCCCCTACTTCACAAATCTCTTTTAAGACTTGCAAAAATTTACTCTAATTACTTGTTTAATTTTCATAGTTTTCCAAGTAAAGTGACATCAATTATGAATATGGGTTTGATAATGGATTTTATAGACGATGCAATACAGAGTGGTTTTCACTATTCGCCTTGATAAAGCACCAAGTCTAGATGGATTTATTGGAGCCTTTTATCAACACTTTTGGTGAGAGATTAAACCTTCAAATTTCTAGTTCGTAGCTTTTCTCAAATGGGTTCTCTACCTGTGTCTCTGAGTCATATAAAATGTGTTTAATCTACAAGGTGGTTGTTCCAATAAATATGAGTGAACTTAGACCGATTGCACTATATAACATGAGTTATATAGATTATTTGAAAGATTCTAGTAAACAGACTAATGTCAGATTTACCGCTCATCCTCTAAAAAATCAGGATGCTTTCATTATGGTCATTAAATCATCGATAAAGTCACAAAGATAGGCAAATTCATATATGTAATTGTCAATCAAAACAAATATTTTGAAAGTTTATGATCGATTGGAGTAGATTTTCAGTGAGACATTATGCTTCATTTCAGTTATGAGAGAAATTGGATACACTGGATTATGGAATGTGTGAGTTGTATCACGTTTTCCCCTTTGATCAATGGGCCAATGGCTCTCCACGAGGGTTGTTTAAACTGAAAGAGAAGTTAGACAAAGGGATTCTCTATCCTATTATCTTTTTAGATTAGGTCCGTCAATCAATCATATGATGTTTGTTGATAAAGCATCTTTTTTTTGTCATTCACATTTGAGATCTTGTAAAATTGTGAGGCGAATAAGACTAAGTATGAGATTATGAGAAAATATCAGGTCAAGCAGTAAATTTGAATAACTTCGCATAGAATCTTGAATATACATAATGATGGTGGCTATGATCAATATTTGGGGTTACCCTAAGCACATTGACCTGAAAAAGAAAGAAAATTTTGGATCTATAGTTGACAAGGTCAGGTTAAAAACAAGCAAGTGGTCCAATATTTTCCTTTCTGAAACTGGAAAGGAATTTCTTCTCAAGAAAATTGTTTGAGCTCTTTTGGTTTATAATATGGACATTAACAAACACATTGCTACATATTGGTGGAGTAAAAGTAGGAGGAGAGCATTGTATCGTTTATTGTGAAAACAAATGAGTTCGCCTAAGAATGAAGGAGGATTAGGCTTTCGTGACAAGAGAATTTCAATATTTAACAATGTTTGGCAAATAAATCTGAGAATTAAGTAGGCTCCACCAGGTTTGGTTAGTAGATTTTTTAAAGGCCGATACTATGAGAACACAAATAATTTACAAGTTGCGCATTGTTTGAAACCAACATTTACTTGGCGTTCATTGTTACAAGAGAGAGATTTACTAAGAAAAGGTATGCACTTTATTATTGGAGGTGGAACAATTGTGAAAATCTGGAAAGATCCTGGTAGGAAATAAGCTCTTTATTTCACCAAAACAAGGATCACACGCCAGAATAGAGGTACAAAGCTTAATCTCTGTTCTCAATTCCGAATTCTCCAAATCAGAACACTCTCTGATTTTTACAACTTCTTAAGATGCCCAAGCATAAAGAAACCCCAAACTAACACAGGGACTTATTTATAGATCATAAGTCTCTGTTTAACAAACTCTAACAACTAACATAAACTATTAACTACTAATAGACTCTTCAAAACAAACTAACAAACTCATACCTGCCACTTACCACGAGTTCAACTCAGCTGCTAAAGCTCCTTTCCTCTGCATCTTGTTCCTCTTCTTACCTTCTGTGTGTCGCTTCCATCTTCTTCTTTCTTGTAGTGTACACCCTCATGGCCATATCAATACCCCGGTTGTGAAGAACCAGTTTGTCATCAAGCTTGAAACTTGGAAACTGATTTTTAACCTCTGTAGCACGCAACCAACTATCTTCATGAGAAGGTAGGTTTTTCCAACTGATCAAAACCCATAAATGCCCAACAGATAATGTCTCCATTTAAGTATAGCCAAGATAATAACCATTAGCTCACGTTCATAAATTGGCTTTTGTTGTTCTATATCAGTCAAACCATGACTAAAATAGGCAATAGGATGCCTTCCTTGCATTAAAACAGCTCCTAGTCCAAACCCAGAAGCATCATATTCCACAATAAACAGCTCCTGAAAATTTGGTAAAGCCAGGACTGGAGCTGATGTCATTGCAATTTTCAACTCAGAAAAAGCAACTTGAGCTGAAAAAGACCACTGAAACTCATCCTTCTTCAATAATCCTGTCAATGGTTTAGCTATTAGGCCATAATTTCTCACAAATATCCTGTAATAACCTGTCAAACCCAAAAAACCACGTAGTTCCTTGAGTTATTTTGGTTCAGGCCATTGCTGAACTGCAGAAATCTTAGCCGGATCAGTGGTTACTCCAGTTTCTGTAATGATATGGCCCAAATACTCAACTTGTTGTTGACCAAAAGAACACTTATTTCTGATAGCAAATAGTTTATATTGCACAAATGCATCCAAAACCACCTGTAAGTGACCCATATGATCTTGTAATGAAGAGCTGTAAACCAATATATCATCAAAAAACACAAGCACAAACTTCCTTAAGAAGGGTTTGAAAATCTCATTCATTAATGCCTGAAAAGTTGCCGGAGCATTAGTCAACCCAAATGGCAACACTAAAAATTGAGTGTCCATCATGAGTTCTAAATGCAGTCTTTTCCACATCATTTTCTTTCATCCTGATTTGATGATAACCTGACCTTAAATCCAATTTTGAAAATAGCTTAGCTCCATGAAGCTGATCAATCATAGGGATTGGAAATTTATCAGGGATTGTGGCTCTGTTAAGTGCCCTATAATCAACACAAAATCTCCATGACTTGTCTTTTTTCTTAACCACCAGAACTGGGCTAGAATAGGGACTGTGACTTGGTCTAATTGCACTAGAGTCAAGCATTTCCTTAACCAGTTTTTCCATAGCCTCTTTGTGAGCATGTGGGTATCTATATGGACTAACACTTATAGGACCAATCCCGTTTCTTAACACAATGTTGTGTTCTCTACCTCTTATTGGAGGTAATCCAGTTGGTTCTTGAAATACAACTTCATATGACTACAACAGATGCTCTGTTTGAGGTTGCATCTCACTTTCTTTTAAAGAAGATAACTCTATGTTGCAGTAGTTCAACTGGTATCCTTTCAAACTCAAAGTCCTTTATGGTTCTAATGATTTCAATGGCAACTTTTAAGGTTGCAGTCACCTTTCAAAGTAACTTCTTTTCCATTTTTCCAGAAGGTGAGTTCATGAGTTTCCAATCCATTTGGCATTTTCCCAATGTTCTTAACCATTGCACACCCAAAATAATATCAGCAGAACCCAATTCTAATGCAATCAAATCCATTTGAAACTGTAAACCTTGTAGATACAAGGATACTCTTCTGCACACTTCCAAACCTTTTACTGAAATACCAGTACCTAGCAGAATGTCTAGGTTCACTTCTGTTTCAGCAATGAGCTTCAACTTTTGAACCATCACCATTGTCTAACATCACTACCACCGGATGGCCATTGACAAGTCCTTGTATTTTAGTTGTAGCAGAAGATGATCTCCCCAAAAAGGAATTTAAGGATAATTCCATACAAGTGTTGTCCATCACTTGATCCTCATCACTATCATCTAACCAATGATCCTCTAACACCTCCATTTCATATCCATTGACTATTGTTAGCACTTGTAAACTTCTGTTAGGACAAACATGACCATGGAAAAACTTCCCATCACACTTAAAGCATAAACCATCTTTTTTCTTTTGAGCCAATTCAACATCAGAGAGCTTCATTTGAGGTCTAGTTGCTACATAATTCCCTTCTTTAGGTGTGCTTTGACCAATACTTGGGCTTACTGTTTTCATTTTCCAGTTGTTGTTTGGTGGTTTGTAATGAGATGACACTCAGCCTTCTTTTGCCATATCTCTACTGATCATCTTGTAAATTGTAGTGTCTTCCATTTGGTAAGTTGTAGCCACCATTTCTGCCAAATCAACATGCTTACACATGTTCACTACTTCACGCATTTATGGTTTTAAACCATTCATGAATATGGCTTCTAACTATTTTTCATCTAAATCAGTCACTTGAGAAGAGAGATCTTCAATTCATGAATATATTCGGCTATTATACCTCTTTTTCTAACTGCAAATAGCAATTGACTATGATTTCTTAATTTCTCTTTGCTGAATCTCAAGATCAATCGTTTTTTGAAATCATTCCAGCTTCTAAATGATTTTCTAACCATTTCACTATTGAAACAGCTTAAAACATCTCCTTCTAAGCTCATTGAAACTAGTTTCAGCTTCTCACAAGCATTCTTTATAACCACCTGTTATGAAGAATCGTTCCACTAGTGAAATCCAACCATAAGTGTTTTCACCTTCGAACATAGGCATATCAATTTTTCTTAACAGACTTTCCTGATTAGCAACTAGCCTGATTTGATTTTGAGAATCATCATGCCTAGTATTAAGATTTGGTTCTGTAAAGGAATGTCGTACCTGATCCTCTTGATTGTCATCAATTTCTTCAAGTATAAAGTCTTTGTTTGATTGTTTTGATGAATTCTTCTGCAATATGATGAATATTGCTTCGATTTTACTTCCAATGTCCTCAAATATGTCATTCGTCTTCTTTTCAAAGGCAGTTTGAGCTCTTAACACCATATCCATTGAAGTAGATCTCCGTAGATCTTCAGAATTTTCCTGTTCTGGTGGATTCTCTGCTTGAGTCGTTTTATGACTCTCACCTTCAGCTTGGAATTGTGAATCCTTCTTCAATTGTTTTGCCATCTTCAACTTGAAAAAGCGCGATCTATCGATCCAAAATCACTCAGCACACACCAGTTTGGTAAGAAACAAACTCTTTATTTCACCAAAAAAAGGATCACACGCCAGAATAGAGGTACAAAGCTTAATCTCTGTTCTCAATTCCGAATTCCCCAAATCAGAACACTCTCTGATTCTTACAACTTTTTAAGACGCCCAAGCATAAAGAAACCCCAAACTAACACAAAGACTTATTTATAGATCATAAGTCTCTGTTTAACAGACTCCAACAACTAACATAAACTAGTTACTACTAACATACTCTTCAAAACAAACTAACAAACTCATACCTGCCACTTACCGCAAGTCTAGCTCAACTGCTAAAGCTCATTTCCTCTGCATCTTGTTCCTCTTCTTGCCTTCTGTGTGTCGCTTCCATCTTCTTCTTTCTTGTAGTGTACACCCTCATGGCCATATCATATCCTTGGTTACCATCTTATCCTCCAAGAGCTCCAAGGAGACTTCAATATACATATACTATAATCAATTATGTGCATCAACTCTTTATTTAAGGGGAAATGATTAGGAACATCGAAGTGCACCAATTGATTGTAGCAGACAATGTGAAACTCATTACCAATATAGGGATTAAGTCATGATTATTACCAGACACTTAAGGTTAAAATTATATACTATGAAATCAAGTTATTGGCTCATCACTGATATGCTTGACGAAGAGAATATGACAATTCTCCTTTTT
>OVAV01002679.1:484-10877 GCA_900406375.1 Iberis amara
TTTTGAAAAAGGGAATTTCCCTTTTTCTCCACCAAAAAAAAGAATGACAACAAAGGTTTATTAGTATCGTGGGTCATTTCTGAAATAAAAAAGAAAAAAGTTTAGTGACTAACGTCTTTTTTTTAAAGAATTTTTTTGTTAGCTATACTAATTATGAGTTAATGTATGATTACATATCTCAAATATTAGAATATTTTAAAATTATCATCTTAGAATGATTCTATATGAAGACACATGTCAAATTTATTTTTTTATGTTGCATGCTATATTTTTTTGTTAATTATAAACAAAATTTGTTAAATAAAAATTATTCGTTAACTACACCACTCAGACATAATACAAAACTACATNGAATGATTCTATATGAAGACACATGTCAAATTTATTTTTTTATGTTGCATGCTATAATTTTTTGTTAATTATAAACAAAATTTGTTAAATAAAAACTATTCGTTAACTACACCACTCAGACATAATACAAAACTACATATCTAAAATTAAAATGTATTATAAACATCACTAAGTAATAAGTTCATATAGTGACATACACGAAGTAGAAAAATATATGTTACAATCAACATCTTCGTCAATACTTAATAGATTTAGTCATATAAGAATAAAAGTAAAAAAATTTAAACTATCCCAAAACTTAAAATATGACATTATACATTATATGATAACTTTAAATTAAATTTTACATTATTGTCTAAAATAAATAGAGATATCGAGATTATTTTTGGAAATATCATAATTGCTATAACAATTATGGAATATACCATAATGTGTTGTTTTCGTAAAAAATACCACAAAAGATTGTAGTGTAATATAATAAAAAACCTGAAATTACCCTAAAAAGAAGTTAAAAGATGTAGAGATCTTTTTAATGGAAATTAATGCCATTTTAGTTATGACAAGAATGGTGTGTGCACAAAAGGTAATTAACCTTTGCAAGCTCACTTTAATTATGGTAAGATATCTTCTTCTGGAAGTTACAAGAGTTCACGATGGTGAAGGTATTATGTCCATCCAAATGTAGTGGACCATACGATGCAGTTGTACACAAACAGCCAAGAATTGATAAGACTGGTATGATGCATGATAATATGGAAGTTTATTAAAACCACATACAGTTAGTGGACAATACAATTAATTGGTCTACAGAGTCTAACATTGATAAAACTGATTTGATGGATATTAATATGAGAGTCTATAATGTCCACATACAGTTAGCTGAATCAGAAGGTCTACCAGCCTAAAATGAATAAGACTGTTATGATTGAAATTAATATTGGAGTTTATAATATAGTGGACTATCTGATGCCTTATTCTAAAGTCTAAAGGAGACATAAGAATTTGAAGTACTTAGAAGTCATCTTTACATACTTTTTTGTCAGTGGACAAAATAATTTGTGTCTCTGATGTTTTGCTTGTCCATGGTCGTAACGTTGCAATTTTATTACATCTAGTGGACCATCTGGTCGGTTGTCTAAAATCTTAATGAAACATAATAGTTTAAATAACTAAAAATCATCCTGATAGGCAAAACACAACAAGTCACAAGAACACTCATTATGTCCACCAACATTTGGTGGACCATTTGGTGGACCATTTGGTTCCTTGACTACAATCTATCCGAAATATAAGAGTTGGACTTAACTAAACAACATCCTAAAATTCAGAAACAGAAAGACAAACAACACTTAGAAGAACAGAGTAAATGTAGCATCGATTAGCTTCATCACTCCATGATCCGTTCCTCTTTGAATTCCAAGTACACCATTAGTCAAAGCACGCTCGTAATAGTCTTCATAAGTAACTTTCTTTGTCCACCTAAATAGATTCCTAGACATCTAAAATTGCAAAAGTTTATTATTTGTTACACCGAAACAAACAACAACAAAATGAGATATAAAAACTTACCTTAAGTATGTTATAAGTAGTATATGATTCTTTGTTTTCAGTTTCTAGTGTAGTCGCAATTCTCTTTGGATCTTGCTTAATGTTAACATTTTAAGATCATAGTTAAGAGTTCAAATCAAGATTTATGGCGTGTGAAGATGAATGTATGGAGAGAGAAGATGAATGAAGAAAAGATGAATGGAGAGAGAAATAAATAATGATTGGAAGTATGGAGAGAGATGAATAAGAGTTTTTAAAATTTTTATTTTCAAAAACAAATAATGTCACATAAGTAGACAGAAGGGCATATGCATCTTTCTTATAACTTGAATATGGTAGTCTTCATAAAGACTTGCTAATATGGTATTTGTAATAAGATGTCCACCAATTATGCTATAGGATGCAATTTTCTCAAATAATATACTAATATGAACAATGAACAACAGACTAACTATTAAATCAACTTCTGTATAAACCACACCAAATGAGAAAGTTTCAAATCATCGAGAAACTAAAATCTACTAAATCAATGAGAAAACTGAAAACTAAAAAACTATTAAATCACTGAAAAAACTAAAAACTGCAATTTGAATCCAATTCTTTCTAAAAACTATTAAATTAACTTTTTATAAACCACATCCAATGAGAAAGTTTTAAATCAATGATAAACTGAAAACTAAAATCTTGTGCCACTTACTTTCTGCCTGTCGAAAATAGAGTGAATCCACTTCCTTCTTGAAGTTTCAAATCATTTTCAACTTTTGTATAAACCACACTCAACTCTCTATGTTCTCTACATAGACAACTCCCAATGCTATTGGATAAATTTAATTATTAGAGTCTCTTCCCACTGATGCTAAAAGTTGTCTATTTGTACTCGATTTCAAGAAGCAACCTTCGATGCCAAAGATGGGTCGACAATAATTAAGCCATAAAACATGTCAAAAACTTCAAGGCCCCCATCACCAATGACTGTTCTAAGCTCGATTGATTATCTAGGATTTGAAAACAATGAAATTAATTAATCCGATGAGAATAAACCAGAAAACAAATAGTGAGAATTTCAATCTGTCTTGAATGAGATTAACTTACTCGAGAATTTCAACTTCATAATCTTTGATCCTCCTATATTGTTCATCATACTCTTCTTGAATAAGATCTAAGGCTTTTTTCTTTGCTTTCCAACATTGGTCGGTTGTTGCGATCAAACATGGATTATTCCTTACTTCATTTAGGAACATCTTTGCAATAGTATTGTTAGACAATATCTTGCAACGAACATACTTGAAGCAATTGTGCTATTCCTGAAAAGTCTTCACCATCTGTTGGCCCAATAATGCTTCTCCATGGACATGAGCGTTCACCTTCTTGAGCATTTACAACATACTTTGCCTCAGATTTAACTCCACCTCATCTAGAAAAATATATGTTCCAGCCGCCTTTTAGTGCATATTCCAACACACCTTCACTGAACTGATATACCCTTACAAAAACTTGTTTGATCTTCAATTCGCAAATGCCTTTCCTCCATCTTTTATAATGTTGTTTTCTTTCTTCCTCTCCTCACAGTCTGATCTAGGTCGAGTATTTTGGTAACCTCCAGTTCCCTCTTCGGAAACAATCTCATTTAAAACAACATCTACCCGAACTTCTTATTCAAACTCATTCGCATCCTCTTTCTCCTCAGATATATTATGTATATCTATATAGATATCAACATATTTGGTCAATTGGCAGTCGAACATATACGCTTGAAACTATAACCACCATTACGCAAAACTTTTAAGACCTTCAAATCTTCATAGGGGCATCTTATACCAAAACCTCTGGCCATACAATGAGATAACATATGATTCTATGTTATTGAACATATATTAAAGTAGTGATTCAAGGATATAAACTTTACCACCCTAGTATGTAACAATTCCTTTTTATCTATCTTAAACATGCCATTGTAGAACACATGGAATATAATCTCGCCATCACCATCAGAATCATCATTCGTATGTAAGTAAATCATTCAACAGTTGTCAAATTTCACATAAGATAATCGATTTCGTACAAAATTGGAGTTTATCGAGAATTAAGGTTACCTCATTTTTTTAGGGAAAACGAAGATTCCTACTCAATAGTGACTGTGGAGATTCAACAATTTGCTATTTGAAACAAAAAAATGAAGACCAATTGTGAAAATTCACCGGAAATATGTTATCGAAGGTGAAGAAGTATGTCCATGAAGAAGAAGGTAAATGGTCTTCATCGTTTCAAATTCTAAGGTCTAATGAGTAACAACGTCATTTTGGTAAATAAAATTTTCATTAGGGTTTAAAGAGTACGACGTCATTTTAGCCATTAAATTTTTTTTTAATCTACCAAAACGACACCGTTTCATTTAGACAGTAGTATACTGTCCACGTCAGCGTCAGAGCTTTGTCTACGCCAAGGTCCGAGTCACCAACGTTAACGGAATAGTTAACGTTGTATCGGTAAATGCATTTATAAGAAATGACTTCATAACGGGGGTATGAAAAATTCAATTTTAAAGGATGCAGATAGTTAACAGCACGACCCATATGTGCGCGAACGGATTACCTAACTAACAATATGTGCGAGCATTAATAAGTCGTTCTTCTGTATTATCACCTATTAAATTATAGTTGGTGTAGCTGAAAAAAAAATTTTCTTTAAAAATATATCTTCTTATACGCCAATTATAAATCAATCTATTTGTCAATCCTTTCTTCTTTCTCTCTCGCGCCATCAAGAAAAAAGACAAAAAAAATCTTGCGGGATCGACGATCGACGGCTTATCCAGCGCCAGTCCCTTCGTCTATTTTCTTAAGCTTTTGTTTCTTTTGTCTTTTTAATTTGGCTAGATCAAAACTTTGGTCCCGATTTTCACTATGGCTAGTTGGTGGTTAGCGTGGTGGTGTAGCTGGTCTGGTTGGCATTGCGGTAGAGGGAGCTAGGCTTTTGTCAACGATGGGCTAGTTCTACGAATGCCCTCTCTCTGCAGTGGTGGTGTGGTTCGCCTATCCCACCGTTGTTGTCTCCTCTGGAAGGCTTTTCTGCGCTCGCCTAGATCTTAACCGTGATTGTCCTCCTGTCTGAGTGGCTTTCTTCCTTGACCTGGTACTTCTTGTGGCTGTGTGGGGATTTTGTCTTTAGCTCAACCTGTGAGGTTAGGTGTTTCGTAAGTTATCCTTAGGTTTGGAGCTTTGTTTTAGTTGTGGCCTTTTTTGGGTTTGGTTTAGTCTTGGATGTGTCTAACTTCATTTGGTTGTTGGGCTCGTTCTTTTGCAGCGAATTTTTGCAAGACCTACATTTTCGATCTCTGTTTGGGGTTAGTTAGGCTTGTATGTTCCGTTTGTCCGATAGGGTTCTGGTTTTGTTGTAAATTCTAAGATTGTTAGTGTTCTTCGGACCTTTGCGGATCGCTCTCTTCATCTTTTTAGATGAACCATTTAGGCATATTTTAGCCTCCACGACCAGATTCATCATTCATATTCGAAGCAAGGTGTGACTAGGTATGCCTTCTTCCTTCCGGTGTTTAGACGCTTTTGTGTCGTCTTTTTCGGGTTTGGCATTTAAGTGACGGTTCCATATAATTGGAGTTCTGTTCAGCCTCATGATAAACAAGAATTTATGTTCAATCCAATCGAGAACAATCAACTCAATAAAGACTTATGAGAATTTAACTTAGTCTAAGACAAATAAAATGATTGGTTGGTTTAAAGCTAACATCCTAACAAGCATAAAACATCAAAGTCAACAAAAAGTCAAGACAACAAAAGTCAACACAATTAAGCAAAAGTCGACTAAATAACAATTAAAAGGTTGAACAAATGGGTCAAGGTTATTGACTTAGGTGATCAAGGAAAGTCATATAATGCTTAATACAATTATTCAATGCTAATCATTAGTCTAAGATTTCCAAATAAAGACTCATGTAACTAACACAATCCCTTGGAAAGCCACACTCAAAGAAAGCATTATGGTCTAATCCATACAACCACTAAACTAACTAACACAGTCCCTTGGTTATGCCTCATTTAGCATTCAAATAATTTATTCAAGCATTTTCACAAACACCTTCTGGGCATGAATTTGCCTATGATCTAGAAATTAATGATCAAGCCAAATATAGCATTAAGAACATTAAATGAATGAATATTTAAGTAAACTAAACCCTAAGCATCATATTCCAACACCTACTCACTCTAATCTACCTAACCCATTTGCTTATAAAAAGACTACTCACTAATCATGATGTAAACACAAAATCCAAGAATAGAAATGTGTTCAATCATGATCTATAGAAGAAATGACAAACAAATAAGCAAGAAACAAAAGAGAAATTAGATTAAAATCAAGATCCAATATTTACACAAAAGAGGAAACTAGAACGAAGTAGAATAAGAGTTCTCTCAAAATTAGGTCTAAAACATATTTATACTCTCCTAAAAATGGTATTGGGTTGTTTCGGGTTAACCCAATTAAAAATTGGTAAAATCTTGGACAAAGTAAAAATGTTGACTGAAATTGACCCGATACCAGTTTGCCTAAACTAGTATGGCAAATTGGTATATCTTTCATGCTTTGAATTCTCGTCCATACCGGTTTTACTAAACCGGTATGTCAAACCAAAATAAGCATTTGTCTTGAAATCTTTATCGATACCGGTTTGACTAAATCAGTATGTCAAACCGGTATAAACCTTAGCCGTTTTTAACTTCTCCATACTGGTTTGACTAGCCTGGTATGGCAAACCAGTATTGACTCCATTTTGCTCATTTTCACATCTTCTAAGCTCTTTTGACCTCCTCATTAGCTCTATTGATCCATCTTTGAATGTATCCACTTCCGTCACCTAAAACATGAAATGCTATGCAAATGCATCCTAAACAGTACATAAATACAAGTGAATCTACCTAAAATGCAACAAAATCAAGAATTAAAATCAATTGAAAATACAATATATCACCTCTTTCATGAAGTGCATCGCTTTATCTTCAAAAGTGTACTGATTCTTAGTGAGGACTTGTGAAGCATGAATTGCAGTGGTCTTTAGATGAGGCGTCTTGAATTTTCTTTTTCGCTATATCGTATCTGTTTCGTGGAGATTTCTGATAGTCTTTAGTGGTTGTAGTTAGTTAGGTAATCTATTTTTGTTCATATGGACTATATGCATTCGTTAATTTCTGAAATTTCATACCCTCACTACAAAGTCATCTCTTATAAATGCATTGACCATTACGGCGTGAACTATTTTGTTAACGTGCATAACTTAGCCGATGACGTGATTGTATATTGGTGTCTAAGAGAAACGTTGTCGGTAAAAATTTAAAATGACAAATTTTTATGTCAAAACGACATCATTCGACTCATTAAAACAATATTGCACATGTGAAGCTTAGCACAATTTATTGAGTATAACGATGTTGTTTTGACATACAATTTTATCATTTCAGTTTTCTTAAAGGATAATGTTTCTTTTAGATACTAGTATACTATCCACATCATTGTTTGAGTCACCTCCATTAACCGAATAGTTCACATTGTAATGGTGAATACATTTATAAGAGACGATTTTATAGCGGGAGTATAAAAATTCAAAAATTAATGAATGCAGATAGATAACAGCATGGTCCATATGTGCGAGAATGAATTACCTAATTAGCTATATGTGTGTGCGCGTTCTCCCTAGTAAAAGATGAACAATAGGTTGAAACATATTATACGTGCGTGTCCTCTACATCATTCACTCTCTAAAAACGATGGCCATAGCCTCATCCCTCCCTTATGGGCCCAACATCTAGTCAAGTCAAACTATTGCTCTTTCTAGTTTTTCATTTATTTCTACTTTTCACTTTGATTGAATCCATTTACCATCAATCAAGAACCAGATTTCAAACATTACTGCAAGTAAACCTAACCCATGTCAAAATTAGCTAGCAATCTTTCACATAAATTCATAAATATTGTAAAAGTGCACTAAATTTACTTTTGCTTTATTTTCTAATTCACTCATATATCTATATAAAGGATACACTCGAGTGAAATGGAATAGAAGATAGGAGTGTATTTTTGGGCCAGATTACCCAACCCAACACATATATAATCTATATTTACGGATAAAATTCGGATACAAGTAATGATAAATATCCACCCGGGTCAAGAATTTTATTTTAAAACGAGTATGTATCGGATAATGATAATTATTCGTATATCTTAAATGCTTATTATACTACTTAAAATTTTAAAATATGTTATAAAATTAATAATATTACTAGTATTTTTTCTAATATGTCTAACTAGTTTGTGGTTTAACAAAATATAAAATATTATAGATGTTAAATTGTAATAATTATGTTATATTTAGGTTTATTGTAACTGTTTTAATTAATTTTATAAAATTTGTAAGAGATAACGGATAAAGTAAATAATACTTCGTTGTAAATTAAAATTTTATTTTTATTTTTATTATTTAAATTATCCATATTCTTCCTATAAGTTACGAGTTCAAATATTTATGAGTATTAATTTTTACTATATGATCCGTATTTGTATGAATATATTTTTAGTACTAATTTCTTATACCCAAAATACATGTAGCCAACTCTTATTCACTATTACTCGAAATGAGGGGAAAATGCAAATTAGTGCATGTACACCCATCATGGTTACTTTTTAGTGAACTTACTTTTTGAGCTTACTAAACAATATCTACATTGGCTAATTTTTTAAATTTTGTTCCCGTACTAAAAAATAATAGCTTTTAAGTGTCTTGTACTGACACGCTGTCAGGTTATCAGTTAAAATTGCTGATGTGTACAAGAGTTGAACATTGAGGTTCCTACGGAGATTCAGTGTAACGAATACCTGATGTTATAATTGGATCAAAAATTGAAACAATATTTGCTATAATATAAGTTCAAGTTATGTGATTTGTTGATTTGATTATTCGTTCCCACAAAATTGGGTATATGGCTCTCTCGATTCCAATGTAGTGAAAGTACATTGTAGTTTAATTACTCTCGTTCGTTTTTTTTTTTTGCATGTCTGGTTTAGTTACTGGTCTTGAGTAGCAATAAGACTCTCTTGAAATTTTTCTATGGGCTCTCTTCATATTTCAACTTCTTTGGTTCTACTTCCTCCAACATACTTCTCTACGTTAATTGCGAGAGCTAAGACAGATTTGAGCTCATAATATGAGGAAGAGAAGATCTCGTTTCCGACGAGGAGATACCGGATCTTGGTGGTTGGGTAAAATGGAAGAATGATGGATTAGGTCCAGTCGTCAGAGAGAGAGAATCAGAATTAGAAATGTTGACAAGAAGCTCGTTAGGGACCATGACGGAGATAGCGATGTCGGTGACATTTAGTGCGACGAAGGTGTTTGGATTAGCGTCGTAGAGCTTTAGGGATTTGTTTTAACTTTTAATCTTTTTATTTTTTGTAACATAAAACGACATCGTTTTAATATGGGATAGAGATAAAAATCTAAGTCATCATTGAATTTATACACGTTATCAATTTTACTTGGTAACCTGACAGTGTGTTTGTACGAGACATTTAAAAACTATTTTCTTTAGGTACGAGAACAAGATTCAGAAAGTTAAATAATGTGAGCATTGTTTAGTAAAATTAAAAAATGAGTTCACGAAAAAGTAACCATTAAAGATGTACATGCACTAATCTGCTATTTTCCCAAGCCCCTAAATAGAGATATGTATGCAAAATTGAGACAGAAAACAGAAAAATGGAATACAAATAGTTTGTGTGTTAAAAAAAGAACAGAAAAGAAAAAAGTGGGCTCCTGTCCATATTCATCACCAGCAATGATTGCCTCATTGCCTTTGCACCTCCACTTCTGCATTTTTTTCCTCTTTCTTTTTCTTTATTTTTTTTTATTTTCTCCACTTCACTTTAAACTTTTTTATATTTGCCTGAAATTTTTATTTGCTTCGCACTGACCCCCAGTATTTGCTCCTCTACCCATATTCTCTTATTGCTTATTTATCATCTACTTATCTTATAGATAATGTAAAGTATTCTAAATATGAATAATAAATCGTTTATTTTCACAAAGTGCACATTTATTTTATGTCTGTTTCATACATAATTTCATCCGGTAATATATTATGTTATAGAGGAGTTTCACAAAAAAAACAATCTAAAATAACTACTTTTTATTCTAAAAATATTACTATAATTTTTTCTTCTCAAAATATGACAAACATAAAAATTGATTTTCAAGGATTTACAATTAAAACTTTTGGGTTTGCGTTCATTAGCTAGAGTTCAAGATTCAGTTTTGTGAATTTAGTTTTAAAGGTTAAAATTTTAAATTTTACGATATTTTTGTAAAAACAATTATGATATTTTTGAAACAAAAACTTGTTTGTGATATTGTTGGATTGGGATCAAATCTATGATTAAGTTGGGTTCAAATTTACAATTATCTAATGTGCATAAAAAAATAATTAAGGGA
>OVAV01002681.1:219-10877 GCA_900406375.1 Iberis amara
ACTAGTCTTAGGTTTTCGTATTGCGGAACTTGCCAACAGCTCACGTAGCCGTGGCTTATCATCTGTTGTGAAACGCTCATACAATTCGTAACTAAAGGAAATCGACAGTGCGAATTTTGGTTCCCACTAGGTACATAAACGTATTGCAGGGTGGCAAAATAGATACTTATCACCAGCAGGAAAAGAAATCTCACTCAAAGTTTTGCCCTTGCTATGCTCGTTTACTCAATGAATTGTTTTCGGTTACTGACGAGCTTATGTCAACAACTTAACTCTATGATATCAAAGTTTTGGTGGGGTTCTACATCGACGGTTAAGTACCCCATCATAATATCCTCATTGTTCCCTATATCTGCACGTAACCTTGCTTGAGTAGTTCCCTGCCAAGACAAATTGATTGCCACCCCAATGAAGATCGACAACCCAGTTAAACATTTAGAAAACTACCCCAATGAAAATACCCTGAACATAGCAAATGATAGAGTAAAGAGTTGGGTCGGTGAGTATTTTTCAAGCTTGATTAGCGAGTAGTGATTGATTAAAAAGTTCCAAATTTCAGAAATTCTATCCACCCCATTTCTTTGGTTGTTGTAACTTGTCCCATGATATCCGAGTCATCTCCCTCGCGGCTGTGTTGAACAACTTCAGCAGGCTCTAATTATTTTCCAGTTTATACTCTCTTTGACCATATTGTGAAGAAGTGGCGGATGGATGAACTTTCTTACATATACATCAAGATGATCATGATATAATTTGTCGTCTTTACATTCCTCAAAATCCATTGAAAGACCGTTACATTTGGCATTATACATCTGATGGCAAATATAGTTCATAGTCCGGTTATCGCCTGGATTTATGCAATCACCTTGGAAATTAGGTTTGTAAACCCCCACTTTTATGTCATCCGGAACTTTCGAATTGACTTTGGAGGCTCTCCGTTGCTCCGAAATTAAACATTTTATTTGGATATGGTTCTCGAAGACTTTACCTTTATTTAAGACGATTGTTTAAGGCGTATGTTACCTCATAGTCTTTGCCCTATATCTAGTTGTACAAATGAAACATCGAACCATGTCTTCTTTATGTGTTTGTATGCACAATGTGTATGGCCCCTTTTAGGTTTTATACACCGGATGATTACTTATGAATATGCTTTGTTGGAAGATAAGATTACTTTACTCTTATCAGTATCAACTAATCATTCATTGCCTTAGGAAGTCAGCCTGTGGACTCTATGGCGCTTATGGAAATCTCATAATTCATTTATCTATTCCAAGCTTAATATTCCATGTAATGAGTTTGTAGAAAAAAATGAAATTTGATGTTTAAGAATGGATACATGCACAGAAAGGGCTTCAAGATGCTGTCCCCACTTCTGCAACGAGAAAAACTAAATGGACACTCCCACCGGTGGGATGGTTTAAATGCAATTATGATGCATCTCAACATTATGGGACTCAACCATCTGGACTCGGATGGATCATACGTGATTTCAAAGGAGTCTTTCAACGTGGTGGTTTCAGACACTTTCTGGGTAGAACAACGGTGGAAGAATTAGAACTAACGACTCTGATTTGGACAATTCAAAATGCGGCTAACTTGAAACATATACATATAATTGTTTAGGGAGACAACTCCAATATTGTAAATATCATCAACTCGAAGAAGGACCATTGGTCACTTCGACGCTATATCAATACAGTTCGAACACTAAGCTCTACATTCAAAGAGATTCGATTCACTTATCAACCAATAAACTGTAACAAGTGTGCGAACACTTTGGCAAAAAAACCTTTGGTTAATCAGGATAATTGGAGAGTGTATAATGTTTGTCCTTTGTATTTACAATCTGATGTAAACAATGATATTGATTTAAAAAATTGATTTGACGGAAAAATTCATTCTTAAATGGATCACTATCTAAAAATCCTACCTGTTTTTAATTTAATAGAACTAATTTAAAAATACACTACAAATATTAGTGAAGACATAGGCTATATATTTTGAAGAAGTTAAAAAAAAACAAATGTGATGGCAAAGATGAGGGTCCATGTGAATGCTCTACAACCCCTTATTCTATCTTCCATTGTTGAGTTTTCAAAAGGAAATAAAGTAGGAACGCCATTGCACTCGCTGCCTCCGCCTAGATCATGAATACAAAGACTGTCCGCAAAAGGATCATATTGGAGAAAAGGAGGATCACGAAAAGAAAAACCTTTTAACTGGCAAAGACTCCCAAGAGAAAGCCCACAATGCAGAAGGTTGGGATAGAACATCCCTCCAACCTCAAGAACTTTTGGCAAAAAACAACTTCAAATCATTCTCATACTTAAGCAACCACCAAAATAGATCTCATATGAAAGATGGTCGGAAAAGTGGTTATATCTCCCACCATATTACCTATGACCACCGACGCCTTGAGATGAGTAGAGAGTCAAGTCATCGGGATAAAAGAATTGAGGAGACTTTCTTGCAAAATAAATATATGAGATATCGGCTCCCCATACAAAATAGGTTAGATAGACCAGCGTCTCGCTTGAATCTTTCCTCTTACTCTAGATTTTATAATTAGCGAGAAGACCGCAGAGGGATCCGGGAGGACCATCACGGCACAAAAGAGGAAAGTTTCTATAGGGAGGTGAGGAAACCCTACTTGTTGAAGGAATTCAATTGAAACTCCTTAAAGTCTAGAAGACCTCCAAAAGAAATAGATGAGCCCATGGATGGGAAAAGAGTGGCTCATGAAGCATTAGCAGAAGCAATTAATAAAGTTAGAGAAGTATGAACTAGTACACTATTCGTGCTGACCGATCTGAGAGCGCAACAAGGAAAGAGCTCCTCAAAAAAGCTGAAGAACGAGGAGAACATGGTGAAAGCATCCAGAGCGCGTCTTTCTACAGAGCTTCATGTTGAAGAACGTCACATCCTCACCAGCCCGCCTAGTCGTATCTTAGTCTCACAAAGGCTAGGCCTTGTGTTGGATCACAATCAAGTGGAAGATTGGATCACCCTTCTAGTGACCCTAGAAATGATAAAGGCAATAAGGCCCAAGCAAATAAAAACGTATTTGGCTAGCTTTAAAGTGAGTCAGGGAGTTATATCCCCAAAAAGAAAGACAAAACTGGTAAATCCCTCTCTAAAAAGGAAGCATGGCATAATGACATCCCCATATCCAAAAACCACGATAGGAAAAGGGTTAGAGCAGAAGCAGAGGAATAGGGACCCTCCACGTCTAATGCACCAGTAAAAGCAAGGAAAATGGTGGATTTTCACAATCCATCCAGTCTCGTTCCTTAAAAGTTGTGGCTTGGAACTATCAAGGAATTAGGAACCACTTGACAGTTTATTAGGTGTTGGAGTTTCAATCGAGACTTCGATCACACATTCTGTTCCTGTCGAAGACTAAGACCACGAACGAAGTCATCTTACAAAAAATGAAAGGCCTGAATTTTAAATTCCCCTTTTTAATCCCACCCCATGGAGTGTGTGGATGGGGATTAGCTATATTTTGGAAAGAGGATGTCGAGATCATAATTCTAAACTCTAATGATAACTATATTGACCTGTATATCACGTTTGAGAAAACTTCTTTCTTCACCACATTCATCTACGGAAACTTGGACCAAAAAGAAAGAAGAGCTACATGGAACCATCTTAGCTCGATGTCAAGCTGGAAATCAAAGCCACGGCTCCTTACCAGAGACTTTAATGAGATATCAAAAAAGGGGAGGACCTTTAAGCTTGGAAGAATCGTTTATAGATTCCGATCTTTTCTCTCAAGTTGTGACCTATACGATTTGAAACATTCGGGTGACCCACTGTCTTGGATGGGGAAAATAATGAACAAATAGTTATTTTCCACCTTGATAGAGCGGTAGCGAATTCACTTTGGTTTGAAAAATACCCGCTTAGCTGATGTGAATATTTGAGGTTCGAAGGGTTGGACCATAAACCAATTATCTCCCACCTAGACATCTCTCGGAAAAATGGACAAAGCTTGTTCAAATTTGATAGGAGGTTTAAAGACATTCCCGAGGTTCAACATCTTATCTCTCGAAAATGGTTGCTAGATGCTTCAGCTTTCATCCAACAGAGGATCACCCAAATTTGGTTTGCACTCATTGAATGGATTAGGACTCAAAAAAGGAACAATGAAAAAAAAAAGATCATGGATTGTAGACCAAGACTACAAGCAGCCATGATAAGTGAATCTGCGGAAACCACAACAATTATTGACATCAATAAGGAGCTTCAAATTGCTTACAATGCAGAAGAGGAGTATTGGAGACAAAGAAGTATGGTTTTATGGCTTCAAGAGGGAGACAAAAACTCGAGCTATTTTCATGCAACAACAAAAGGGAGAATAGCTATAAATTACATTTCAATAATTGAAGATGAAGAAGGAAGAAGTTGTTTCAATGAACATGAAATAGCCAAAGTGATTGTCTCGTATTTCCATGACCTCTTCACTGCCAAAGGGAGTAATTGTGAAGAAATTGTCAAAAGGTTTTTGTCCCCTTGTGTCATGACAGAAATGAATCAGGAAATTATCATAATACCGGAGGGTGAGGAAATAAGACTCGTTGTCAGGTCTATTCATGCGGAAAAGGTCTGACAAATTCTCTGTCAGTTTCTTCCAGTCAAATTGGCCATCGATAGGACAAAACATAACCCTAGACATTCAAAAATTCTTCGTCTCAAGAGCGATTCCAAAAGGAATTAACTCAACACACATTTGTTCCATTCCAAAGACAAGAAGCCCGCGAAAGATGGTGGACTATTGATGAATCGCGCTTTGCAACGTCTATTACAAAATCATCTCCAAATTTCTTACAAGACGGCTTCAAAAAATTCTCCCAAAGCTCATATTTGAAACTCAATCGGCTTTCGTCCCAGGTGGTGCTATTGCCGACAATGTGCTTATAACGCATAAAGTCCTCCATTTCCTGAAAACGTCGGAAACGTCTAAACAATTCTTTATGGCCATCAAAACGAATATGTCAAAAGCTTATGATAGAGTAGAGTAGATCTTTATCCGAGCGGTTTTGCTACGCTTCTGTTTCCACTCAAAATGGGTGGGTTGGGTCATGGAATCACATCGTCTCTTTCTCCATTCTCATTAACGGCTTTGAAAGAGGCAAAATCACTTCGCAAAGAGGACTATGGCAAGGAGACCCTCTCTCTCCTTTTTTTATTCGTCCTTTGTAGCGTAGTCTTCTCGGGGTTTTGTCGTAAAAGCCAAGAAACCAATACCTTGTAAGGTATTCGAGTAGCACGTACGGCCCCAATTTTAAATCACCTCCTCTACGGTGATGACATTGTGTTCTTTTGTAAGATAAACAAAAAAGTGTAAATGCTCCCCTAAAGATTATACAAGACTACGGTGAAGCGTCGAGCCAACTCATCAACTTTGTGAAATCGTTTATCACGTTCTCAAGGAAGGCCCCTTCTCATCTTAGGGAGGAGATAAAATGAAGACTCGAAATCAACAAAGAATGCGGTGTGGAAAAGTACCTTGCACTCTTCGAACACTTCAGAAGAGCTAAAAAGACTTTTTCTCATCCATTGTTGATAAAATTAGACAAAGAGTCATATCTTGGTCAACGTATTTTCTCTCCACCACCGGAAAAATGATAAACCTCAAAAGTGTTCTTTCGGCAATGTCAGTGTATGCTATATCTAGCTTCTTCCTTCCACTATCACTTTGCAAGCGTATCCAATTCGCTCTCACTCAGTTTTGGTGGGATACAAAATCGAACCAAAAGAAGATGGCTTGCATTTCTTGCGGAAATCTTACGAAAAGGAAGAAATAGCGAGGGCTTGGATTTAGAAACATTCAAAGCTTCAATGAAGCTATCTTGGTAAAGCTTAGTTGGAGGATCCTTCAATCTCCATCTAGCCTCCTAATGAGGGTGTTAAAATGGAAACCCCACCCAAACTCAAACTTCCTTGAAAGCACAACCTCATATGCGAGCTCTCATGGCTAGAGAATCATTTGTTGTGGGAAAAAGCTCTTCTCTTCAAACCTTGGTTGGGCTGTGAGGGACGGAGAAAGCATAAATATTTGGCGAGAAGTGTGGCTATCCTCATCCCTTAAAGAAGGCTCTAGGGGACTAGTCAATTTGCGGGACCAAAAGTTGCGAGTATCATACCTGTTTTGGCATAACTCCAGATCTTGGGACGAAGAGAAAATTGAGTTGCTCCAACTCGAATGGAAGGAAAATATTCTTAAAATCTAGCCAAGTCTCCATGTTGGACGCGATAAACAAGTGTGGCTAGCTCACCCTTCTAGAACCTATTAATCTAAGTTGGGATACACCATTGCAAGATAGCCAAAACCATCGTTGGTAGTTACCCTACGTCCCTATCTGAAGGTCAAGTGGCAGAAAGATGTATGGAATCAAATGCTCTTGTTAGCCTATGGGATCCAACCTAGCAGCAAGAGGCCTTACCATTAGCATTCTTGCCCACGTTGTGGAGACCCAGAGGATGTATCCCATTTTTTCACGTGCCCTTTTGCTCAAAAAGTCTGGGACAATGCCCCTTTGTTAGGTGTTTCACCTACTCGGACCAATCCCAACCTTAGTAGTCAAGTGTCTTTCCATGGACGCTAGCAGCTGGTTCATAAGCATCCAGCGCTCCCCTCCCCCCCCCTCCCTCCATCTGGGCTAGCTAACAATTCCCTCAATTCTTGGATCATGTGGTTTCTTTGGATGGGTAGAAACAAATCTCTATTTGGCGAGAAATGTTTATTGCAGGACGAGACGATCACTCTAGCAGTGACCCGAGCGAAGGAATAAAAGATGCTCCAATTCCTCCAAAGGTTACGCGAGCAGCAGGCTCATGACAGAAAACACGAACATTAGCCGAGTGAAGCTACAAATTTAACGCAGCGTGGAAAGTAGACAGATCAATCTCAGGCATAGCTTGGATTTTCTAAAAAAACGGGAAGACCCTCTCCTCCCATAAGAAGACTATTTCAGATGTCTCATTTCCCCTCTGTGCAAAAATTATGGCTCTTTGGGAAGCCATACCCATGGCAGCTGCTTCCAAGCATTCTATCACGTTCATCTTTGACAATCTACAACTAATCAACACAATCAATTCAAGTGATAACTTATCTAAACTTCACGACATCATTACCGATATTAAAATTATTTTGAATCGTTCTCATGTATTAAAGTTATCTTTTATTCTCAGAAAAGAAAACATGATAGTTGATTGCCTAGCAAAACAGTCCCGATTTCAAGCAATGTAGCAATACAAGTTTGAATGAATTAATAGTTGTGATTAAAATAAGAAAACATTGCCATAACAATTTCTTAGTCTAATATAATTTTAGGTTTCAAAACTCTTCAAGTGAATCTAGTTCTTTTAGTATATATACATTAATCTTATTTTCTTTTTAAGATAAATTACATTGATAACATATTTCACTGCACATTTAGCATTAATTCCAAATAAAATAGATCATGAGGTGAGTGTTATATATGTTAAACATATATACACATAAATCGTAGAGGATAAGCTAATCTGTTATGTTTTTTTCTTTTTCGTACGGAAATACATGATGGTATCAATGGAAGTAGAAACGAAAATGAAAATGTTTGAGCGAACGAAAATTTTAATAGTTATGATAAACATTTCTTTAGCAAAATTTTTTTTAGTAATGTTTAAGATTATTTATGATTTTTTTTTTTTTTTAAATAGTGGATGATGATGTGATTCAATTTTTAACTTATTATGAGAAATTTTCATTTGGTTTCAATATTTAATATTTAATGCTTTATAAAACGACAATTTATTAACTAATTATATTTTATATATAATATTTTTATAAATTAATTATTATTTTATTAAATTTTAATTGACGTTAAATTTCAATATATAAACCGACACATATATGATTATGTCTTTTTAATATGACACAAATTAACCGCCGATTGATTAAAAAAAATTATTTGCATCATTTATAGCAAATTAAATTAAAATTAGAGACAATTATTACGAATGATATCTATTTTAACATAATTTATTGTAAATCATATATATAGATATATTATATATTGTAAATGACGAATTATTCACAAAAAGTAATACTAATTTTCACATCAAATATTTGCAAGCGATACTAACAGTTACATCAATTACTATAAATGAAACAAATATTAACATAAATTTTAAAAACTAATGCAAAATATAATATCATTTTCTATAACTAACATATATTAACATTAATTACATAGTAAATGCAAAATTTACATCAATTGTTTTTATTGATAAAAAATATTTGTATCACCACTCTCCAAATCACTTATTTAATTGACATAAAATGTATTTACATTATATATAACTAATGTAAATATTAAATAAGTGACACAAAACATTGTGAACTTTTTTCAATATTTGTCTTACTCTCAAACTATAAATGCATTTGTGACATATAATATAATATATATATATATATATATATATTAATATATTAAAATTTTCTCTATATTCAAATTCTAAGTAGATAATATGTGTCATTATTTCTTTTAACATTCACCTCTTTTTCATATCCAAATACATTTGTGACTTATATCATATTCATACTAATATTTTATGGTTTTCTAGACTCAAACTCTAAAAGGCGACAACCATATTTGTGACATTCAATCTATATACACTAATATTTTGATGTTTTTACTAGACTCAAGTTTGAAAAGATGACATTATGGCATGGAGATATAATCAAACTAAAAAAGTTACTTTGGAAAACACATTAGTTATACGTTCTCGCCCCATATTATATAGTCTTATATGTAGAGGAAATGTTACTTTATTTTATTGGATGAGGTTGACAATGGATTTTTGCAAAGAGTTTAGTACAAAGGTTATTAGAAAATATTAACAAAAACTTATGATCACATTTAATATCTAACTAGTATATAGTTTAGTAGATCTATTTTCACGTATGATTTTATATGAACTTTAATTAATATTTACAGAAAAATACGCATATAAGCTTACTACAATTGTGGAGACAAAAAATATCTAAACAATTATCATGGAGCTTCTATAGTTTAACTAATATTTGGTTCGAAAAAGAATCTAAACACACAATATAATCCACACAATAATTTTTTCTATAAAAATATAATTACTAAACACTCTTTTGATAATATAAATCAAATTTATTAATACAAGTTTTTGATTTTTAAAGTTATAAAATTATTTACCATAAAAGTTTCTCTAAAGTTTAGTATAACTTAAAAAAAAAAATTGATAATAAGTGAAAAGTTTCAATATAACTTTAGTTACAAAACAATGCATATTTAAGTACATCAATTTCACTAAGTTAGGGGGTATATTTGGATTGAATTTTCAATGTGTTTTAATGTAATTGTGCTGAATGTTCTGCAATACACAATGAATTTGAAAGTATTTTATTGGATTTGATTGCTATATCTTTCGATTTTTAATTGGTTCGGATTTTAAAATCATATAGACATCCAAATTTAGTAAGAAAATTTAAATGACATAGAAACCACCAGCTAAAAAGAGAAGCAGTTTTCTTCGACAAAAGATTTTTAACTTGGAATAAAAATATTTTGTGATATTTTTAAAATAATTTGGGAGTGTGTAGTATTTTTGGAATATATTTAATTTTTGTGGTATATTTTGAAAATCTTGTTATTTTTATGGAAAACATAAATTTATTAATAGGTGTACAAAGCTTGAAAAAGACAATTACAATGAAATGGACAGAGTATTTTTTTTTTTTTTGTTGGGTCATATTGATATTGTGGCTAATTAATACTCTTCGTAGAAAGTACATCCCATTTGGAATCATGAATGGTGAGATACCAATAGAAATTGTGTAACTATTGGTCTGGGTGGTCCTCTCTTGCAAATATTATATCCTCTTTACTTTCTTGTACGATAATTTTAGGATTGTCTTTATATTTTGTTTTCGTTACTATAGTCATTCATCACTATTCCACCACCTAAAATTTAGACTTTTCTAGATGCCTCCATAAACAATTTATTGAAACCCCTCCCTCGCTATTTTCATTTACCATTAATCCAATCGTTTTTCCAGAAATCTAAATCATCAATTATGAGCTTCTACTGTTGTTTTTGTTATGTTCATCCACCATCAAATTTTCATAAAAGTATTTTAATCATCTATAGGGCAAGCAATCGCAAGTGCAGTTCCAACGAACTTATGGGCTTAGGTTTTAATATAAATATATTTTTGTGAGAAAGTAGGTTTTTTTTTTTTTGTCGATATGAGAAAGTTGATTTTAATCGTGAAAAATGTTATTTTTAAGCATTCTCTTTCATCTCGTTTGAAGATTACATAAGAATCATTTTTTTTTTTTTGACGGACATAAGAATCAATTTAACTCTTGGTGTTTTGCATTTTTTTATCGAATTAATTATCTTCAAAGAAAGCAGATCCTATATTCAAATATTGATTGGTGAGATGAGAGGAAAAATAGTGCAACTATCAAAGGACTTTAGTCTAGTGAGTAAGACACCCTTTAAATTGTTCAAGGTCACTAGTTCAAATCTTTTGAGAGAAGTAATTTACGTTTTAATAGGTATTATCAACGGCTGGCTCTGAGCACCGTAAGAGATTTATGGGACAAAGGCCCGGAACTTCCAAGATA
>OVAV01002684.1:0-10874 GCA_900406375.1 Iberis amara
GGTCACATGACCCCACAACTCATTAGTTGTATCCGCCACTGTATACATTACCTTTTTCTGACCAAATCTGATCTCGAGCCTTCGAGACTGATAGTCTGTACAGTTGGAACAAGACACCAGCTCTCTGAAAGTCTCTGACGAAGGAAACCAAGCTTCCAAGTCATACTTTTTTGCAGCTGCGTCGTTCAAAGCTCCAGAGACAATTGACACAATTTGGTATGGAAGTTTAAGCTGCAAAATACACAATGTGCTATGCATTAAAGCTTCTTCTTCCTAAGTTTTCTCAATCTAATCTAATCATCATTCAGTTTAACCAAATCTGGATTCGAACTATACCGCTTGGTAAAAATCTTCTGAGTTCTTCATCATCTCCTCAAGCATTTTCCATGAATCATCCTCGTTAGGGCTGGTGATGCAAAATTGTTCAATTTTTTCAAACTGGTGAACACGGAAAATACCAAGTGTATCTCTTCCATGGGAACCAGCTTCTTTTCTAAAGCAAGACGAGTAGCCAGCATATCTGGACAGAAAAATTATGTTGGTGATACAGAGCAAACAGTCATCTTATCGCTGCGACTATGATTTACTAATTATAAAATTACCTTAGGGGAAGCTCGGTTGGATGAATCCATTCATCAAGATGGTATGCACAAAGGGGCTGCTCAGCAGTTGCAATAAGGTATTTGTCATCTCCTTCACCAGTCACCTGAACAAACAAACGATCTTATCTGAATCATATCTAACGACTAATTAAACAAATGTTTACATAACAATGAGAGACCTTGTAAAGTTCTTCATCAAACTGTGCCAATTGTGCACACTTGGCCATGACCTCCTTCCTCATAAAAAAAGGAGGTTGCAATCCTGTGAATCCTCTCTTTTTCAAGAACGTTAGCCCAAAGTTGATAAGCGCTTGGTTAAGAAGCAAACCATCTCCTTTTAGGAAAAAGCCTCTTGCTCCAGCAATTTCAGCACCTGAGGCCAAAACAGTACTTCAATGAAACCCAATAGCAAAAATAAAATAAAAATAAAAGACAACAATCATGGATTGAGAAGGTGACAAAAATGCCAGTCAATGCTATTGCTACCTCTCTTTGTATCTGCAATACCAAGAAGCTCAACGAGATCGACATGGTTTTTCAGCTTCTGACCAGGCGTAGCAACCCGCTTTTCACCCCAAACTTTAGTAATAAGATTATTTGCCTGCATATGAAAATAAAAATCATTCTCATTTTCAAAGCAGGTGGGAAAAGAGAAAATCAGACTAACCTCATCGTTATCAATTGGAACTGAGTCATGGATAAGATTCCCAACAGTTTCCAGTTTGGCTTTCAAAGCAGCATAAGCTTCACGAACTTCTGCCTCCTTCTCAGAGGCATCTTGTTTGTTTTTCTCTGTTTTCTGAATAAGCTCAGTCGCATCACCTCCAGACTACTCAAAAGAAACAACCACAAAGATAGTAAGTATTATTAATGTCTACCAAAACGAAGTCAAATCATTCTCCAACGATGCTATTGATACTAAAATGAATGTTCATAAACTAACAATTTTGAGTTTGGCCACTTCCTTATTCAGCTTGTTGAACTCTTTCCTGAAATTATCTACTTCAAATTGACCTGAAACACATAGATTTGATAGCATTCAGCTCGATTTGCGAGGATAGGAACGATGCAAGAGAAGGACGATACTTACGCTTACGCCATTCTTCGTCGAGCTCAATTATCTCATCAACGACTTCAACGCTGGCAAATCTCCGGCGTTGAGATTCACGGATGATCTCCGGATTGTTTCCCTTTTGTACTCGGAATAGATTGATATCCAACATTCTCTTTCTCTTCTCTGTGAAATCAAACCAGAAATAAAAATATATATATATATATATATCCAACAAAACTGAAAGAAAATGATCAAATCAGTCTACAACTTGAACAGTAGAGCGAAGGATTGAGAATTTGGAGACGACAAAAAAAGAAGAAGAAGAAACGACGTAATCAACAGTTTGAGAGAAGCAACAACGCACTTAGAACTGTGGAGAATCCTGAAGAAGATCAGTCGATTTTTACTTCTTCAAGGAAGAACACGAGAGTAGGGTTTTGTGTGCTCTTTCTAAATTATTTTGTGGTTCTTCGTAATTTATGATAAATAGCCGGAATATCCCCAATTGGCATTATGAATCACGGAAAGCCCCCAAAACTTTTCTTAGATTTCTTAAAGAAACTCCCGATACTAGTTTTTCTTTTTACCAAACGCATTATTATATATGAATTTACAAATCAAGAACGGAAAGAATTTTGTTTGGTCAAGTTTGGGCAATGGAAACTGAGTTACTAATAGTACGGGATAAAAAAAATTAAACAAGACTGTATGGTAATATGGTGTATGAATAGAAAAATATATATAATGCAGTATAACTGCGGTTTACAAAAACTAATCGACACAAAACTATTATTAAATGATAAACAAAAATATAGTATAAAACATATATTTGAATAATATAAATATAAAAATAATTTATATATAAGAATATAAATCAACTAATTAAAATATATTAATATGATTAGAAGATAATTATTAAATTTAATAATTAATTTTTATTAATATATTATTTATATATTATAAATAAAATTTCTCATAAATAAAAGTACATAATTTTAAAAAATTTTATAATAAAAATTATTTCATAAAACGAACGATACAAATAACATTAGAATGAGTATTTTGATTTTTTCATCATATTTGCAATATTGTCTTTTATTTGTGTCATATGTTCTCCACCTGCTACATCTGCCTCTTCTATGTTATATAAATCAAGTTCACAATTTGTATTGTTAATTTTTGTTTCTGACATATTTTTGCAAAATTTGCATATGAGAAAATATAAATTTTGATAAAATTATGTAATTTCATGGTAGTCATTACCACTTTATTTTGCACGTCAATATTATATCTTGGAAAATAACAAAGAATTAGCCATTTCTTTTTTGAAACTCCAAAAATCCTTTCAATTATTGTACTTAAAGAAGCATGCCATCGGTTAAATAATTCTTGTTTATTTCTCGGAGGAGCAGAGTTAAACTGCATCATATGATACTAACAACTCTATTTCGTGATAATCTATAAGGAGCTAAAAAAACCTTGTTTGTTTGGATAACCAGGATCAACAAGATAATGTTTATCTAACAAAGGCAAGGGAAACTCAACATCACTTTGTTATGTCATTGTAAGAACGGATGTGTCACGACATGATCTGGGTGCTCCGTTCCAAATATATATAAATAGCATATTCAAATTACAAATTGCCATGATGTTCAATGATGCATTATCATGTTGATTTTAATACATTCCTTATAACTCGGGCATCACTTTTACACAAGCATGAGTTCCATCCATAGCTCCAACGAATCCGCTAAAATATAGCCAATATCTTCTATCTACTTGAAGTATTTCAAGAATTCTTTGTAATTCTTATCATGTTGGAGTTCTAATATAATCACATGTAAGTAACTCAGTCGATGTTAGAACTTCACTAAATTTTCTCTTCACAATCTCGTGATTTCTGCCAAATTTCAATCTGACATCTCTCTGAACTTCAGTGTGACCACATATTCGTAGAAACATAGCTACACTTTCTTCAGTACTTATTAAGAACATTTAATGTTGTTTGTAGACCATAATTTGTTTGTAAACGTAGCTACACAATATTGTGACATTCGTAGTAATTGAAGACAAGCAGCACCATCTTGTCGTAGTCTACGCCAAATATTTCTCCATCCCAAACCTCCTTCGGTTTTCACTAGCGCTCTTTGAAAATATATATCATAATAAGTCAAAGTTGGTTGAGTTATTAACTCTTCAAACTGCTCATTTTCCAAATTCCATAATTCAATCTTCTCTTCGTAACTTAAATTATGGATGCCTTGTGATTGCAACTGACATATACAAAAAGCCTGAAATTTTTTTAAAAAATATAATACATCATTATTTAATAGAAACTATAATGAAAAACACACCATTTATAGGATTGAAATAATAAAAACACAAATGATTTCATAACATAAACAAGAATGGTAAAACATGACTATAATTATTATGATGATCTTCATATGTACTACTCCTCCTCTCTTGAATCATTTTGATGATCTTTAGCACTAGCATTTGGTCTCCAAATGTTGAACAGACCTCACGGTTTACGTGATACAATTTTGGACAGCCTCAAACAAGGAACATTGGACCAACATGTAGTTGAACTTGTAGTTGAGGTTAAAATTGTAAAAGAATAGACTTTGGAGATTCAAGCTGGATTTATATCAAGAGACATGCTAAGAAGCTTGTTGGGATTAATGAAGTGAAACATAATAAGATTTGGAACATTTTCACTTATTTAAGCTTAGAGGAAATACAATTAGCCACATATGCATATAAGGTCAAGATGATTGACAACCCATTTGTACTTTTTTTCCTTACTTTGCTTTTGTCCTAATGAGTTTTCCAAAGTAGGTTTTTAATGAGGCACTACATAATTTTCCATTTTGTTAATCAAACGAAGATCAATAAATTTAGAGCAAGACCCATCACTTATACATGTCCTAAATAGTCTATTTAGAGTGTTCAAAACATTTTAAACTCATTCAGAGACAAGCAAATCTTCAAATTTGTCACTAAGGCATGCACAACATTTATTGGAGTGGTCTTCTCTCTCTTGCATGCGTTGATGAAAAAATTCCAGTGTTCTTCTCTCTTACATGCATGAACTCTTTTCTTTTCTATATATTCTGGTTGTAAACTCATGTCTAAACTTAACCATCTTTTTATCAAAAGCTCTTCTTTAAATTTGGTTTCAGATTTGGTGTGTCATGTCCAATTCTGTTTTGATTTTAGGTGTGTAATATAGTATATCATTTAGGTGTATCAAGGGCCTTTCGGAACCCGTGTGTGTTCCTATCGATCCACCATCTATCCAGTAGCTACTCTTCATCATAACAATCGTCTTTCTCATCTTCCACCTCAATCTATTCTCTCAATCCGCCCAAAATCACCTCCACAAGCCATTTCTACCTTAATTCATCATCATCATCCATCCATCCGAGTTCCAACCTTCAAAGTGTGTTGCGCATCCTTAGGAGGAATGTATCACTATGTGTTTGTGAACTCTGTGCAGCTTCAAAATAGTTTGTGAAATTAAGACCGAGTGATGATGCTTGTTCACGATTCGATGAAGTTCTGACTTGTATACCATCTGAAACTACTTGTTGAGTTCTTCTGGCATCTCTTTCTTGACCTTCAATTCAAAATCCATATTGAACAATTAATAGATTTGTTCCTAATGAGATGCTTTGTTGAAAATCTTATTGTTGGGTATTTGGTGATGTTCCCCATTGTGGAGCATTTGATAATGTTCCCCACTAATAAGTATTTGGCGGTGTTTCTCATTGATGAGTATTTGGTTGTGTTCCCATTTGATTAGCATTTGGTGATATTCCCCATTGATTAGCATTTAGTAGTGTTCCCCATTAATTAGCATATGGTGGTGTTCCTCACTAATGACTATTTGGTTGTGTTCCTAATTGATTAGCATTTGGTGGTGTTTTTTCATTGATGAGCATTCAGTGGTATTCCTCACTGTTGGAAACCGGGACCCAATACACCTCCCAACCTTGACCTCCAAAATTGTTACCCAAAGAAGATGGACTACTAGATGATAAACCTCCAGAATGTGGACTACCAAATGATTGACCCGAGCTTAATTGTTTTGGAACATCTTGGTTGTTTCGTGAGACACCAATCATCGCTTCTAATAGTTGTAGTTTATCTTCATCGGTACCTCCAACTACATCAATCAAATACTTACGCCAAAATACTAGTTCTTTCAGTTTGTCTAAACATCTCCTATAAAACCTAGTATGCTTTGGAAGCTCTAGAACAAGAAATATTGCTTCTGTTTTAAAAAAAAATCATTGTAGTGATCTTGGTCAAAACCTCCTGAACGAAGTTATAATAAACTTTGTCGTTAGAACTCTCTATAACCACTTATTTTTGTCTTGTACAGTTGTTCTCAAATTATTGTCTTCTACGACTTCCTCATGCACCACTCCCAAGAGATTCTCAAGAGTTTCTCCCAGAATTTTGTGGACTACTTTCACGTATATTATTTGACTGTAAATTTACTTTTCTTCTTTGTTGACCTCTACTACTTAGGATTTGAAATACTTCATTTTTAAACTGATTTGAAGGATGTGTGTCATCATCAATGGTAACCTGATACACTTCTTCGTCTTCTTACGTTTCAGGAATTTGAGTTTCAGGTATGTCACCACTTTTTATTTTTTGAGTCATCATGCACATCTTCATCGACTACATGTTCATTGATTAACTCTTCTTGTCTTTGCCGTACAAGATGTTGAGACTTAGAATAAACATCATGTAACATGGGACATTATACCATCACATCCCAAAATTCTGGTGGTTGTCGTTTTAAACTCTTTGTTAATCTGCATCCCTATAAATATTTAATCATTACATTTCTAGATGTCTAATTGTTAAAAATTATGTTGATGACTAGAAATATTACGAGTACTTACGAACTCACGTTCCTTCCACCATTCTTCAGAAACATGTATCTTAGATGTAACAGAATCAACAGAGATACTAGTAGAATTCTTGAGAGCCTTCCATCTCTTATAGCTTTTTTTAATTCATCAATCTTATTTTTGAAGAATACATAAGTGATATTCATGTTGAATGCACGGTTAAACTTTTCAACCATATATTCTCTACCCTTACCCGACCCTTATCCAACCCGTACCCATTTTAAAAAAATTTCTTGACCCAAACGGGTAATTATCATTACCCGTACCCGTAAATATGGGTCGGGTACATGACATATCGGGTTACCCGATCCAAAATGGACAGGCCTAGTCAGTAACACGTTTGTCGATGCATAAGTTAAAAATCCGAAAGATAACACTTGAGAGATAAAAAAAATTTTCATTTTGAAAGCAAAAGTTGCCGGATTTGATACCGCTTGGGTGAGCTTTTTTGAATATGTAAAGAAGAAAGAACAATAATGGCTATTCCTTTTAAGCTCTCCATAGTCTAGAGAAGTTTAAGGAGCTCCTGGTGAAATTGTGAAAAGGTAAAATGCCTAAACTTATCCCTTCATATCCAAGATATCGGTTGTTCCATCATCTAGTTGCAAAATTCGACATATCTCATTTGTTAATGTATCTTGTTTCCACGAGACATCTAGATAGCAAGCAATAGGTGAGGTCATTGCATCCCACAATTGTCACAATCCCTTTTGGGTGAAAATTCACAAGAAACCACGCGATAAATTCTGTCACTACTAGATCTAAAATATAGAAGTGGTCATTGTTTTCCGTTAACCAACATATCATTCTATGTTTTTCAAATAGACATCTTGTATGGATTTTTATATTTGAAATATCCGCTCTGAAAAAAAAGTTCATATTCTCTAGAAAATTCTTTAAAGGAATAACAGATGCCGAACATTTGAGAAAAGTCAACATTAAAAGGTAAATAGACTTGTGACAAAAATTAAAGAAGGCTTCCATACTAGCACATCGTTGACATTGTTTCTCTTATTCCAGTTGATCATTAACAGCCATGACTTCAAGTGATGCTTGCCATAAAAAATGATGCACCTTAGTCGAAGTATTAATCCTTCACTAGTCAACAACAACTTAGGTTCTTTATTAAAGTAGATATACATTTTTAATATATTCTACAGTATTATCATCAATTATAAAATTTCCACGTCTTGGCATTACCACGTTGGAGATACATTCATTACTTAATCTAAGTTTTAACTTAATCTAAGTGTCTTCCTCTTCTTCGTGCTTGTGTAATTGTTCTTATGATGAAGCTCTGTGAGACCACAGAGAAAGTCGTTTTGGTGTAATTTGATACAACAAAAACAATGTTATCAAACTGAAATCTTTGTAGTAAAATATTTCATTGAAGATAATCCTTCTCTTATTATCATGTCCATTGTACAATAAAAACACAACAATTTTTCAAAAAAGGAAATTTTATCTTCTGCATTTTACATTAAACATACCAGTTACTAAAAAAAATTGACTCTTTGGAAATTTTTTCTTCAAGTAGACGCTATCCAGTTCAAGAATAGTAAGAGACCAAATATGATATTTGTAAACCATAATTTTCTGGTCTGATCAAAAGCAAATCTGAGCTCCATTACCACCAATGGATACGGTGAAGCACTGAAAACCGTTGGACTCCAGCTCCTCCACCGCTTTCTCCACCACCGTCCCTGAAACTACTTTGTTCAACATCAAGGGACAAACAAAAATCTAGATTCAAGAACCCAATTAAAAACTAAAAAGATGATTGACAAAAGGGATACGGGTTGGTAATAAAGTGAGGACGCAGCCGCCACCACCAGCTCCAGTCAATTTGGATACAAGCTTGTGCTTTGCCATGGTTTGGATCACAACCTCGATCGAGCTATGGCTAACCCCCATCGACTGGAGCAAGCCTTGGTTCATCTCCATGAGTTGTTTTATACTCTCTTCTTTATCTGTAACCGAGATCTCATCTTTAGATTGAATGATCGAAGCAAGCTCTTTACTTATAGAATCCACGGCATTGAACACTGATTTCATCACATCTGGATGTCTCACTGCTCTCTCTGACACACCAGAGACCAAAGCTTTTGTGTTCCTCCCCACTCTAGTGTTGGTGATTAGCATTTTTAGTGGCATATTTGAGTGTAACCGAGTTATCTCGCCTGAGCAGAACTTGATCATGTTCCCTGCAAGCCAACAGTGATTAAACATAACATATAATCGAACTTCTGATTGGAGAATTTTGAGGTTTACAGTTAAAGAAAAACAAACCGAATGCACTGACGGTGTTGTCGATCCCAGAAGGTTTCCCATGGATGATCTTTTCACCTTCAAAAGCCCATTTATTCAGCAACTCTAGGTTGGTCTCATCAAGAGAGCACCAACCAGAACCATGGGGTTTGTTTGAATTAGAAGAGGCGAGAAGAGCAGCTGTGAGAGCTACAGAGAAAGCTGCTGATGAACCAAGTCCAGATCCGTAAGGAAGCTCAGAAGTAATGATGACAGTAGCCGGATTGAACCTAAAAAACACACACAACAACAACAACATTCAAGAAGTTGGAATATAAGGTCTGAAAAATCTATTATTGTATTTTACTTTACCCTAGAATACTGGTGTATAACCAGAGAAATGTGGAGATCCCAGGGGAGAGCCAGATCTTTGCTTCTGGAATATTTTGCTCTTCAACTAAAACTGCAATCGATTTAAGAGTCTCACCGGAACATGAAGTTGGTGTAGAAGTGCTTGAATCATAAGGAATTGCTTCTTTGAGTCTGGCTAAGGACCAGGAAAACTCCATTGAAAGGTCCTTGAGCTGGAGTATAAGCCTATCGTTGTTCTCAGCTGTGATAAAAAGGAAATGTGTAATACTTCAGATTTGCTAATCAATACCTAAATTCGATTCACTGAAGAATCACGGCTTTTGATGATCTCAGAATCTGTGAAGAGAAGAGAGGAACCTGATTGAATTGGAAGGCGGAGAGTAACGTAAGTGTAGAGATCAATGGCGGCGGCTACAGCTGTGGATCCATGGACAACAGCGTGTTCCCCTGCAAGTATGATCTTCCCTGGAGCTCTAGCTTTCACTTCCATTTCTAAACCAAAACACAAATTGAAAATTTACATAAACAGATTCTACAACACCTAACTCTGGAAGATCAAAGGGATTTTGAATCATTGGGATCTCATACAGATCCGAATTTAGAAAATGCATCATAAAATGGTAAATGTGGATCAGAGCATATCTGAGAGGTGGAAAATTGAAACTTAAAAAGTAAGTTGGTTCTTCTTCTTCTTGAGTTTTAAGAGAAATCAAATCTGTAGGAATAGAGAGAAAGAGCGTACCAATAGGAATTGCGGAGGAGAAAAACCTTAGAAGATGGAAAATGTCTGAAGCCACGAGCAAAGCATTTAAGTCTAAAGACTCTTCCGGTTCGGAAATTATCTGAATCAAATCGAATATAATTTCACTCATTTAAGTCCACATCTGTTTTACCTACGACCATTAAATTTTTATTTTTCTAAAAAAAAAGTTTTAATTGTTTATAAAGATTGGACAACTACTAAAATAAATGTGAGAAGTGTCAGACATTTAATTAAATTAAATAAAGGATAGCCGAGCGACCGTAATTCTAGGAATGGGCAAAATAATCGATATCCAAAGAATCGAATATAACCAAAATATATGCTTTCGAATCCGAATCGAATTATAAAATTACTCAAATTGATATCAAAATTTATTATCCAAATAATCAGAACCGAATCGAACTAACTAAACTTCACAAAAAATAAACAATATTTTTTTATTAATTATGCAAAATATAATTACTTATATCTATATTACAAAATATTAATTAAAATAATTTTTATGTTTATTTTTATTAAGAATTTTTGGTCAAATATCAAATAGAAATTAAGATACCCGAATGGATACCCAAACAAAATGAAATAGTTACCCGAATGGATATTAGGATGGGCATTCGGGTTTTGGTTCGGGTTCGGTTTGGGTAAATCGGGTTTCGGGTTTTTCGGGTCCGACTACATAGGACCCAAATCGGAACCGAGTAGATTTCGATTCGGGTCGGGTCTATTCGGGTTCGGGTTGGGTTTTTTTTTACCAAAACCGATATGGAACCGAATTATTTTTTTCTTCGAGTTTTTCGGGTAATTTAGATTTTTTCTTGTATTTTGGGTTTATGGTTTATATCTTTCGGACAACATGGGTAATTCGGGTATTTGGATCCAAAACCCAACTAAAACCCGAATTACCC